>JAQFXU010002455.1:0-20665 GCA_034693705.1 Spatulosminthurus flaviceps
CCGGGTACTTTCGGGTATTTTTTCGGGTCTCAAAATTGTACCTTTACCCGTACCCGAATACCCGGGTACGGGTATACTCGTGCGATGCACTACTAGCCCTACGCACATTTTTAACCCAGTGTGACGTAGAACTCGTGCTATAATTCCATTTACTCCATGTTTAAGAAATCGACATTCAGCCGTCCTGTTCCCAGCATGGTAAGGCTAGGGAGGTGAAATTTTCCAAAAAGAAGTAGTTTTACACTATGTTTAAGAAAATCCATATGCGTTAATAATTTGAACCACTTTGACTTTTGGGCAAAATCGAAAATTCCGTTTTTTTCGAATTTAGCCCACAGTGGCAGAGGACAAAGAATTGCTTAGATGGTGGTGGAGAGAATTTTTCCTACTTCAGTTGAGGAAGCGGATGCGAACTTCCATGGAACTTACATGATCATGGGGTTTGCATGACTGTGACCTGCGACCATAGCAGTATTCCAACTGATGATGTAATCAAATCTAAATCAATTCTATCCTCATATATCATTCTGCTTACACTACATCCGTTCCTCATTCCAGCTCATACAACTGCTAGATTTTTCTCCTATATATAGCGACTCAATGGACACGGGATTATTTCCCCTTGAATTGTTAAATTAAGGAAAACTATTCTGCCCAAGCTATGGTATTAACTGATTATTAAAATTTCAAGAAATAAGTCAAATCATTAATGTCTTTAGGGAATCTTAGGGAAAATGCGTGTCTTTATATTTTCATGCTACATAATACTGTTTGGCCCAGAAAATTCATTCGGCCAACCAAATCCCACACAAATAAGGAGAACATTTAAAATTCAAATTTATAGTTCCTTGGCCAATAACGTATTTTTATCTACGACCACGACCTAGAAACGGGGCAAACTATCGAGTTGGCCAAAATACTCAATGAACACATTTCAAATTTTGCCAATACATAAAAAGCATATTCAGTTTTATCCTTTACTCGCTAGGCCCTCCTGAAACTTGCCGTTTCATTTCCATGACTGTGTAAACAAGGCATGACAAAGTTGCTCTCCAGGATTTTCTTTTTAGCAGTGCACGGAACACTCATTCTTGACTTTGTAGTTGCTGTGTGTAAAATGAAATGAATTTGTGTAGCAGTAGCATGTGGAATGACGACGCAGACAAGAGAGCAAAAATTTAACATTTTTTTCTTATTTCAATGTACTAAAAAGCGGTAATGCGTAGACTCGCCCCTGAAACCGGTTTCTTATTGACCAAAGCTAGTATCTTGAATATTCGTTGACATGCCACGATATGTACTTCACTTCTAAACTGGCTCTTGTGTACCTCAGAGTAAATTATTTTGCTGTAGGTTTCAAGCAGCATTTGCAATGAACGCATTGCGTATTTAATGTGGCAATTTTTATGTAACTTTAATATTGGAAACATGACTTCCGAGATTTTCATATTTTTCATTGCTTTCCTAATCATCTTAAAATATTCCCGGATTTTCACCACGTCAACCTCCAATCACCCACCAGGTACATATTTACAAAAATAATAATTATAAAAAAATATTTTGGTGAGACTATATATTCTGCTCAAGCTGCAATTTGATTTGGTCTTAAGGTAGTAAAATCACTAAAAACTGTGAAAAAATTACATCCGTATCCGTACCTTTTGATTATGTAGTTGGTTAGTGGGTAAACAATTAAATGAATTTTAATTAAATCACCATTCGGATTTAGGAATGAAGAAACTTTTAGAAAAAAATGCTTGTTTTAATGCAATATTTACGATTAGTCAAATTACTTAACAAAATCTTCTTGACTAAACCAAAACCAAACATAGTTCACTTCTAGCCTGACTCTTATAACTCAAGGATAGAACTGTATTTGGTTCAAGGACAATCCAAACTCGACCATGAACTTAACTTGGCCATGAATCTGCTTCAAGTATTTTTTCGAGCAATCCTGAACCTGACCTTTAACGCAGTGAATTCCACCAGGTTTCAAGTTCAGTAATTTCTTACTAAAATAAATCTTCATACATTTTTATTATTTTTTATGAAATGGGATGAAAGGAGGAAGTAAAAATTTATTCTCGGATCCCACTGTAGTAATTCACTTCTAAACTGACTCTTGCAACTCAAGAAGTTTTCTTTGCAGTATAGACAAGCACTTGCAATAAAATCATTGAGTATTCAGCTCTAAACGTTTTAATAAACTTTTTTGTTATGACTACGACCCCCGTTATTTTGATATTTTTCATTGTTTTTCTAATCATCTTGAATTATTTCCGAATAAAATTTTCTACATCAGTCTCAAAACACCCCCAGGGTACACTGAAATAGCACATTAATATTTTTTGTAACATTTTTTAATGAAAATTAAAACATTTCAGGGCCATGGAAACTACCCATTTTGGGTCATTTGCCGTTTTTAGGCCTTTACCCCCACGAGACAATGATGAAATGGGCTGGAAAATATGGGCCGATAATTTCTGTGCAATTTGGAAGTTTTACGTGAAAAAATGTTTTTTTTGCTAAATTTTTGTAATTAAAGGATTTTTCTGAGCTAATTGAAACAATAATACTCACTTACAAACATAAACTTTACAACTCTACAGAGCTGTTGTGCTCAACGATACGGCGACTATAAAAGCAGCTTTTAATTTACCAAGTCTTACTGGACGTCCGAAAATAAAATATACGGACGAAACAACCATGAATCGATCGGGCTTTATTTGGAGGGATGGACCAGCTGCGAAGGAAATACGTCAGTTTGTTCAACGAAAATTAAAAGATTTTGGATTTGGAGGTCAGATGATGGAACTTCAAATGCAAGAGCACGTATCTAAATTAATGGAAGTATTTGAGTGCCATTTACATAGTAAATTAGTTGTAAACCACGATTTTGGGGTTATCACTCTTAATTATTTGCGGGGAGTTATTTTTGGAACGGAGGATACCAAAGATGAGAAGGAATTTCAAAAATTTACCGAACAGCTTATTGAGTAAGTATATTCTTAAAACGAGACTTCCCATTGAATTTATTGATTATTTTTGTAAAATGATTTCGAAGAAATTGTGTAATTATTTTTCTTAGGATTCCTACTGCCACGCCATTACTAGCACTTTCCATACTTTTACCAAAGCTTCTGTCCTGGTTCCCAAATCTCACAGGCTACACCAAACGACTCAGGGTAATTGAGGAGGTCCGGGAGTACGTTGAGAAGGTTATAACAATGCATGAAAAAACTCATATTATCGATGCTCCGAGAGATCTAATTGATGGATTTCTGGACCAAGAGAAAATCTCCCCTCATGTGTTTTCCAAAGTTACGTTGTACACTTCCGTGCTGGAGTTGTTATCCGCAGGAAATGACACTTCCTCAGCAATCTTGGGGTGGGTGATTTTTTATTCGGTGAAACACCCGGAAATTCAAGACGAATTAGCCCGAGAAATCGAAGCGAAAATCCCAACCAATCAGGAGCCAAGATTCAGTGATCGTAGTAACATGCCTTATTGTGAGGCAGTTTTGAACGAAACTTTAAGAATGTCGTCGATATTGCCCCTCTCCGTTTTTCACAGTGCATTGGAAGACACTGACTTCCAAGAATTTCTAATTAAAAAGGATACGATGGTTATAGCCAATAACTACGCCGCACATTATGATCCTTCCGTGTGGGAAAATCCAACAGAATTTAAGCCTGAAAGATTTTTGGGGGAAGACGGACAATTGAATGATGAAATTTCCAAGTTGTTGGCTTTTAGCACTGGGAAAAGAAAATGTATTGGAGAAACTTTCGCAAGAAATCAGCTCTTTCTATTTGTGGTTAACATTTTTCGACACTATGAACTGAAATCGTTTGGGAAATTTCCACCAGTTCGTACCAATACCTTGGGCTTTATTCAAACTTGTGGGGCATTCTCTGTTGAAGTTTCACGACGATCGTAGGATTTTAACATTCATCTTTAGAAAATTTATTATTATTAGCAAATAAAATTGTACCTATGATCAAATCGAAACATATTGACCAAAACACTAGTTTCATTGGAAAAAACAAAAAATTTATAAATTTAAAAAATATTTTTCGGTTTCATTTGGCGAAAAATATGCCACATTTTCTGAAACCAAAAGAACGTTTGCCAGGACATGTTTTACTTCATCAATCATTTTTCCCCTTCGAGGGGTTTTTACTATTGTAATGAACGTATGTGAAGCAAATGACTGTAAGGACTAATGTCGAATCGGTCAATAAACTCCTATCTATCCATCCATCTTTCATCAATTATGCGATAAATTAGAGAAGTCACTTGCATCGTTCGCAAAATAAAATTGTAGATACTCTAAATCAAGGTATTTGTGTTGACGGGTTTGGATGATTTTGAATTTAATGAATTTTTATGGTCTCACATATGATTGGTTAAAACAAAACATTTTTCGTCGAAATGGTGGACAACATTAGTGAAATCAAAAATCTTTTACAGAATCGGAGGAAAATTGAGGTAGAAGAAAACTGGTAGTTTTATCATTCAATTCCATCCTACATATTTATTCAAGAAACATTAAAATGTTTGCAAATTAATTTGATTAAACATTGACTTTTAGAGTATAATTTCATGGACTCACTGCTGATTTGCCTTAGGACAATATATACAGGCAAGGTGGCGCTTGGCGTTGGAACCTCCCGTTGATGAAACGTCTTCACAATTGAGTTGAGACTATTTTGCCTGGACAGTGCCGGTTTAGTGTGATTGCCTATGAACGCCTGTCAAAACATTAACACATTTCCACTACAGACGTTCCTCAACTTGACAAGCTAGCTTGTTAAGGACAAGACGCCAATTGGGTATGATGCGTTTAATACCAACTAGTTAATATGACCACACATTCTCATCGTGAAGCCTCGCATGAAGGAAATATCTTAACAATTTTGTATCAACGTTAGGAAAATAGATTTTAGGAGAAAAACTACTTGGGTTGAACGTAGACAAATGTTAAATCAGCCGAGTTGTGTGAGTAGAAGCTCATCCTGATCAACTTATTTTCCCTCAAGGCAAGAATTTTTTTATGCTCCTGAATTTCATAACTTTCTTAAAAATACAAATAATGGCTTTAAAACACAATCTAAAATGAATCCCAAGTGTTCAATTGTCAATGAAGGAAAAATTCTTAAACTCTACGTTGACACAATATATTTTCAACCCTTTTGAAATTTATACGCCAATACTGAAAAAACTTACTCATTCCACAGTTGAATAACTAATTGAAATATGCATGTGGTCAGTTTTTGTCGTCTCTCTTTCTAACTCTCAACTTCCAACTATTGCTTGTAGACTTAATTGAGAAAGAGTTCATACTTGAGGCATTTCATTTAAATTGCAAAGATATGCTTAACAAGCAAATTGACTAGCCGCACTGCTACACCGTGTTAATATTTACACACATAATACATACAAAAACCAGTATTTTGAAGCTAAACTGTTGCCTTGAAGGCCTTGGATCTTAGCGAAGTAAAAAGAAGTGAGACCTTGATAACTCGCATTGCACTGTCTATGGTTGATGGTGTAGGGGAATGAAGAAATTTTTATCCAGAAATGCTTAAACATTATTGGCTCTGCTTAAAACTGTATGCACTACATAAATTTGTATGCACCGTACACAGTAATTCACTGCAATTCATTTATATTTTCAATGCATGACAACATGACAAACAACAAATTGATAGTAGCAAAACACATCGTGTTGCTTATGTATAAAGTAAGTAAGCATCATTTGATAATATTCCTATACATTTTTGTTGTTTTCGTTGTCATTGTAAAAGAAACTTTGTAGCTTCAAACCGGTTGCCTTTAATGCCCTCCGATGCAAAAATTAATTTTGGATTTGGTTTTAGTAAAGCTCACAATCAGTGACGAAACTTTGTACTTATCAGCAGCCACAAGCTCTTGCAATCAAAGACTGGGAATTAAAAGCTAAAGGTCCCATAAACTCTAAAAATTTGAAATTATGATTTTGGAGTGTTTGATACTTTCCACTATTTTTCTTGTCCTTTTAAAATATTTTTGGTTAACATTTCCCAGTGAAAACTCCAATCAACCACCAGGTAATAACGAGAAAAAAAATGAAGAAAAACTCAAATTTTCTCTTGTGAAATTTTGTAAACTTTTCAGGACCATGGAAACTTCCCATTTTGGGTCATTTACCATTTCTTGGATTTTACCCCCATAAGACAATGATGGGATGGACTAGAAAATATGGACCGATCTTATCCGTGCAATTTGGTAGTTTTCCGTGAGAAAAAATATTTATTGAAATAAACGAATTATCTAAACATTTTCACTTTTTAGGAAAACTTATAAACAGAAATATTTACAGGGCCATTGTGCTCAATGATCCGGCGCTGATAAAATCAGCCTTTAATGTATCAAGCCTTTGCGGTCGGCCAAAAATAAAATACATGGATGAAACATTTATGAATCGATCGGGGATTGCTTGGAGTGACGGACCAGCTGCGAAGGAGAGACGTCTATTTACGCAACGAAAATTAAAGGATTTCGGATTTGGAGGTGAGAGAATGGAGGCTCAAATTCAAGAGCAAATTCCGAAATTATTGGAAATATTTGAGGCACATTTGGACAAGAAATTAGAATTAAAACACACCTCTGCCGCAATAAGTCTCGAATACCATTGGGCAATTATCAATGGATCAGATAATGGCCGAGATGAGAGAGAGTTTCAAGAATTTGCTCAAAATCTTTTGCAGTAAGTAAATTGTAAAAAATTATGTCATTTGCTTTTGAAAGAAATTATAAATTTTGTTAATTTTGTTTGACGACGATTAATATGATCTTATAGGCGTATGTTTTCATACGTTCAATTTTTAATTTTTGCCCATAGATTTGGGTGTTTATTTTTTTGTCAAAATCAAGGTTGAATTGAATATTTTCCTTAGGGTCGTTAATGCTCCGCCACTTCTCGCACTTTCAATATTTTTACCAAAGCTTCTGTCCTGGTTCCCAAAACTAACGGGCTACACCCAAAGGTGGAAGGAAATTAAGGGGATCCGGAATCACATCCAGAAGGCAATAAAAACGCACAAAGAGACTCACGTAAGCGAAGCTCCTAGAGACTTAATTGATGAATTTCTAGACCAACAGAAAATCTCTCCTCGTGTCTTTTCAAATGAAGCCATGCTAGCAACGATTTTTGAGCTGTTAATAACAGGTTCTGACACCCCCACATCAACCTTGGGGTGGGTACTTTTCTATTTAGTGAAATACCCAGAAATTCAAGAAAAATTAGCTCGAGAGATTCAAGAGAAAATTCCCATCGCTCGAGAGGTCACATTCAGTGATCGAAGTAACATGCCTTACTGTGAGGCCATTGTGAACGAAACTTTAAGAATAACACCGGTTGCGCCACTCGCGGGTTTTCGCTCCGCATTAGAAGACACGGAGTTCCAAGGATTTCTAATTAAAAAGGATACAATGGTCTTGGGAAATGTGTACGCTTGCCACCACGATCCTTCAGTTTGGGAGGATCCAGAGGAATTCAAGCCTGAAAGATTTCTGGGTGAAGATGGGAAACTGAATGACGCCGTTTCCACGGTTTTAGGTTTTAGTACTGGCAAAAGGAAATGCATTGGAGAGATTCTGGGGAGAAATCAAGTGTTTCTATTTGCTGTCAATATTTTTCGACGCTATGAACTAAAGCCTTTTGGCACATTGCCACCTGGTCGAGCCTCGACAATGGGTATTACCCTATCCTGCGAACCTTTTTTTGTGCAAGTTTCTCGACGATCCTGAAATGTCATAATTTTTTGTACCATGCGAACCGTGAGTAACGAGCCGCTGGATTAAAGTAATATATGATTGCGACCATTTCAAAAACTTACGACTTACAACTGCATACACATATATATACTCCTGAATTTCGGGATGCCATTTTTATCCTGTCTGATCATAGGATTTTTGAGCAGTTGTAATTGAACGTAGGAAATTCTTACTGACAATTTTTAGCAGGAATCTATCGTTATGTACTGCAATATACAATTGCCTTGGCAATGAGTCATAGACGAAGACGAAAGATATGATCCGGGAAATATTTATTTGTGGTGTCGCCAGTTTTAATAACGTACTTTTAACTAGCATATGTCATCAGAGTTTCCGGAAAGTTCCGAGCATGAAATGCAAGCCTTCTTGAAAGACGGGAAAACGTTTCATATACAATAAAAGCCCAATATTGAGAAATGGGATGCGTGTGTGCTGACACAGTGAGCTAAGAATTTAATATTATTTCGTGACTGCCTTAATTTATTACAATGTCCTTTTTAAAGAGCAAAAAACCAAGGAAAGTAACTTTAACATTTTTGTCGTATAGTATTTAACGAAATTTTATCTCAAAATTATCACATAGATGAGTTGAAATAATTGTCAAAAATTGTCTCAATTCAAGAGAAAATAATTCCAAAGCAAATAATTACAGCCATTGCTTGACCTTGACGCTGCTGTCCAAATAATACTAGGCTGCCTTCAATAGTTAAATCTTCCAATAGACGAAACGATCAACCAGATGAGAAAAACATTACTGAAAATAATTTCATACCCACGTAATATTACAGTTATATACTTAACAAAAAGCTGGTTGATTTGACTAAAGCTGAGCTGATAGCAGTAAAAATTTACACTCTAATAATGCTTAACACACGTGGTCGCATCCATTTTGACAGCAAAAAGAAAGGAAAAATGCCAGGTAAATTGACACAGATAATCCAATGTAAATGGCAGTATAAGAATGTTAGCTAAAATTTGATTTGTTCGTGCATAATGTTATTGTGGAAAATATTTTGTTTGTATCGGTTTACAACATGAAAAAAACACATATATGGAAAAAATGTTTGCAAACTTTTTGCTACCATATCAGTAAAGAACGGAGTTTCATAATTTTTGCACTGATAAATTTCTCGTCCCAGTGCGTTGCTAAGAGCTGCCGTCACATCGGAATAAAATATTGTTGCTAAGTTGAGATGAGCAGATTCACCACATTAGTGGCAACAAAGCCGACAAAATTCAGCGTGGATGCTCTCTCAAAAGTTTGGAATTGGCCCACCTTGATTCCCATCGTAGGAATGGAACAAACTTTCCTGGAAATGTATCTACGAAAATTTGGACTGTCAACCCGTGCTGATGTCAAAACCACCTGATCCTTCAACTCTTTCATTTTCCCTGGGATCCCAAAAGCTTTGTCAAATATCACACCGAAGATGAAAACACAATTTGTGAGAGCAATAGCAAAGTTGAGCATGGAATTCGCAGGGGAAGTTTCAAAAAATTTGATGGAACAAAATAAGGTGACGATGGTGGATAGCATGCATGCAATTTTACAGGAGAGTGTAATGAAGCAAAAAGTTTGATTTAATAGGTTAATCAAAAGCTGAAGATTCCTTAAGACTTTGCTTGCAAATTCCACATTTCCTCTTGTCTCCGATTTTCTAGAGGGAAACGAAAGTCCGCGGCATTAAAATTTAAATTTTCTAATAGAATCATGAAAATGTTTTTACATACCTTAGAATTTGAAGCTGCTGATTAACTTTGAAATACACTTTTTGGAAGGACGAAAGTAGCATAAAGTCCACGAAAGCGAGGTCCGCAATGTCCATTAATAGTACTTGGACTTCTAGAATCATGAAAATAAAGCAGGCTCCTGGGGTTTTCACGGTTGATGGGACAAGAGAGTAAAAATAAAATATTTTCGTAGGATCAATTAAAAAGACCAAAGCCCAGCAGACCAAAATATTGCAGGTTACGACTGGTTGAAAAATCGTCAAAACTTCTTGAAAAGAATATTTTTTCCAATTCAAGTTTTTCAAATGGAATTTCTCCGCTTCATCTACGAAAACATTTTTTATTAAATACTTTTACAAATATTGAGCAAAAATGTGCAGCTGTGGGAGCATTTTTTCAAATACGAAAACACAATTATACAATTATTTATACAAATTGAAAATATCCATTACCTTCCACCTCGTTGTATAGCTCATTGAAAATTATAACAGTTGTATCTGGCCCAAGCTTAAATAAAGCAGCATTCCACCAAACATGCACAATAATCCAGACTGTTATCACACAATGAAAAGTGAAATGCTGGAGAATGAAATACTCCTCTAAAAGTAAAGATTGGAGCATCCGAAAGCACAAGAAGAAGCAATGAAAGCAAATGATTCCGTAGGAAACATTCCAAATGATTTTCCTCCAGCCAACAATTTGTGAGTTTATTTTCCCTGTACGTGTATTGATTTCAATTGGGAGAAGATTTAAAATCGAAAGAAATTTGATGGAAATGAAATTTAGCCAGGCGTCTTTCCGTGTCAACATTTCCTCGCGCTTTTCTATATTTTGAGCTCAACTCTCTTTTAACTCAATGCAATTACGTAGATCTAAATAATTTTATTCAAGCTACTACAGTCACAATGTAATGGGCGGTGGGAATGGAATTGAAAGCTTTATATACGCAGGCTGAAATTCAAGCAGATGACATTGAAGAGATAAACAAGACTCTCACCTGCGAATTAGTGGCATAACAGAACATGAAACTAAACTAATAAAGGATAGGCCTGTTTCTTAATGGTCGGAACCATAATTTTCGTAAATTATCCTTACTTTAATTAAAAACAGGAGACTGTGCTATTAGATGGGGTAATTTTGTACAAACGTTTTCACCAGCTCCCAATTATTACTTGGTCAGCCCACATCATTTTCCAAAAGCGGTGCTGCTTTTATCCTTCATTGATTTCCGGATAGGGTTATAATTTCAAGGAATTTTCATTGCTTCAGAATGTACGCGAAATTATTTTCTTCCGTGCGAATTTTTTTCACCCAGTAACCATCCCAACTCAATGGAAATATGTAGTGCATTCCCCAAATATAATAACCTTTAACGGAATATGAAATTAAAGCAAATTCAAATTAATTGGAACTGTCCGCAGAGCATTTTAACCATATCAATCACTAAGTGAGTTCATGGTTATTATTAAAAACCATCAATACCTAAGTATTAGTTTGGTCGTGTCGTCGTAGTAGTCGTCTGCTTTCTGTTGTTCGCATGCATGAGCAGCAACTGAAAATGCCGCTGCCGCTAGAGCGCGGTCGCTAAACTAAGTATTGACCCAGCAAGTGGTCAATGCTATATCTTAGCCCACATACCAATTTTTATACGATTCGGTCCATTAACAGCGAAGTTATGGCCATGGAACCGGGTTAAACAAGATTTCGGAAGTCAATTTAGGTGGTCACGTCCATAACTTCGCCGTTAATGGACCGAATCTCACAAAATTTGGTACATAGAGTCACTGGGTGATTCCAGAGAGGTACTTAATGTCAAATTGCTATTTTCACCAAAAAACCGAAAAACCCCGAAAAACCGAAAATCGGTTTTTCGGGAAACTGAATGTGAGGACATCGCTGAATTTGCGTCAAAACCTGAAGTTTCAAATTTCAACTCATTCGGATGATCCAGTGCTGAGATATAGCATTGGCCACTTGCTACATATCGAAGCCCCCCAAACCAGGGGTATGCATTATGGAATTTTTTCATTATTTTTCCCTGCCTAACTAGAGTGTCCTCAACAGGAAAAAAAATATTTTGTACAATGATCGTGCCATAGTGAAATGTTGTGGTCGATCAGTCACAACCTCTTCTATGACACGAGCTGTTAGCTCTTTACCAGTTTCAGCTGGCTGTTGCTCTAAAACTTTAACTGCTGCTTCTTGTAAAACTTGAGGAGTAATCGTCTTCAGAACATCTGATGTTTCCTTTTCCAAGCTGGAAAGGTTTAATTTTTGTTGCGAAGGTTCTCCAGTTTGTGGTTGTTCGACTTTCACAATTATACTTTTCAAGACTTCGGGGGTGAGTTTTTCTACGACCTGAGCAGCTTGTTCCTGAATTATTGAATTATGAATTGAAAATTATAATTGAGCTTGTACAACTAGGATCGACTCGATCCTAGTTGTACAAGCTCAATTATAATTTTCTTTCCGGTCCTTTATTTTTACTAACAGCATTTCCTGGAATATTCTCACCCATTCGTTTAGAGCAGCGTTGAAAATGATTTTTGGGAACAATTATTATTGCCTTCTCGGGTTATAGTTTCCCCATGAATGTCAATGTATCGGAAATTTATAACAAATGAAGATAAAAATTAGATGCAATGCAATAACCTATTTCACTATTCTAGTTTTCGTCTCGGATTACTCAACCAGGAACGTTTTCATTGAATCATACCGTTCAAACGAATTTTAATCAAAAGCGATTTTAACCAAAGAAAGTACTTCACACCAATAATGTTAAAAGAGATGTGTTTTTATTCAAAAGTAAATTAAAACAAAACCAAATTAGCCAATTGCTTAATTAACCAATGATTTCATATCCAATTGTAAAATTTAAAATCCCCCAAAACTATTACAAAAAAACCAACTCCGTTGTTTATGACACCCATAGCACATGTTACTTTTGCTGAAAATGAAAATTTAAAAAAAAAATGATGTTTCGGGCGTACATATTCCCCGTGGATTTACTCTAATTGGTTTTGCCAAATTAGGAATTTCACAAGAATTTCTTGCAGAGTCGCAAGAAGTACTTTACCAAAATACGTCATGGCAAATTATTCATAACTGTAATCTGAATGCAAATGATTTTTATTTACTTCAGAATTCATTAAGGATGTCGTCACTCAGTTAGACCTATATTATTAACGGGGTGACGATATCCTTTACGAACTCCTAAATAAATGAATGTTTAGAGGGTAATAATCCATTATGATAATTTGACATAGGGTGTGTTTTGCAAACATTTGCTGACCGTGTAAGAAATTCTTTCGAAATTCCTATTTCGGCAAAATTACAAAATATAATTACTTTGCCCTACCTTAATTTGATATGGAATAATAAATAGCCGATTTAGCCTATAAATAATTTGGGTTTATGCTCCGATATATGTCTTTAGGGTTCAGCCCATAATTATATTGGTATGCTTGCAAAAACGACAATAATCGAAAAGAGTGCTAATTAGAAGAATTAATTCAAAGAAAGCGATCCTCGTATTAGGCAGTTAGCGCAACCACTTACTTATCTCCCGTGTAAAACTTATTGCACTTATGAAACGTATAAACCTAAATTTTACATGTAAAATTTTCATCTATACGTTCTATAAGTGCTATAAGTTTTATACGGGAGATACGTAAAAAGTTGCGCTAACTGTCTATTATTTGCTTTTCAACCATACAAATATGGCTACCAATACCGTCCAATGAGCTATGGTCATTATAATTTCGTAACGTGTAGTTAATAAATTATTTTGAGGAAATAGTCTTTAGACAATTGCTGGACAAATAAAGATAATCCGTTGCCTTTCCTTATTGCCACATCCACTTAATACTTCTTTGAAGGACATTTTGGTGACTTTTATTCATGCAACACAGGCATATTCTTTCAGAAGCTTTTCTATCATATTAAATTTCCACGACAGAGCAGAACCATTTCAATTCCATACTCTCACTAATACTGACTAACAATAACTTATGCTCATCAAACACGGGAAAAATGCACACGAAAAAAACACTTAACTTTCTCGGTATTTTCTTCAAAATACAGCACCTATTTTTAGTAAGCCCCCTTAAATGGGACGCTGTAACCCAAACCGTTCAATTGACGTCGAAATTCCGACAATTTATCTCCTATCCCATTTTTGCAATCTTATCGCTGTACTCCAGCCTTATGTTATACAACTCTGTCGCGGGATTCCAAAGCAATTCGCACCACTCGGTGGTATCTAAAGTCATTGATTTTATTCTTGGCCAGTGGTTACCAGTAACTGTGACGTTCGGCTTTCATAATGTGCTAGGGGGAGTGTATGAAGTCCAAGCCTTTGTCAATAGATATCTCCAGTTCAATAAAGAATCTTCACTGGCGTTTCAAGGAACAATGTATTCAATTAAAGGCGACAGTTGCGAATTTTTCATCATGTGTGTAATCAACACTATGCTGAGTTGCCCTGTCATTGCTGTTTTACTATTTTTGAAAGATCCCATGAGTCCCAGATATGCTTATCATTTTTTATTTGATGAGGAGAGTTGGATGAAGTTTGCTTGGATGAGTTTTGAGTACTACTTTATTTTTGCCCTCGTTTGCCAAATTTTACTCTCGACTTCTCTCATTTGGATGTACACGCAAAGCACAACCCACTGGCTCAAGCAAATTCAGTAAGTGAAGCCCATTTTACCCATTTTGAGTAGGACAGATTTTGTGTAGGATGACATAATAATTTTTGAAAATAAGGATGCGATGTATAGGATGGTGGGACTATGAAAAATTGTGTTCTCAAATTGGCCTACTTTAATAATGTACCGTATCTTAATTTACCTATAATTTACAATAATAGGTAATTATTCATATAGGTTCAATGCCAGTGAGAAATTTCGGCAGGATCCTCGCAAAGTGATACGATTGTACCAGGGAATTCAAGTCCTTAATACGCATTTCAACGCCAGCTTTTCGCCTGTGATCCTTCCTGTTTTTGTTTTATTCAACCTCTCTGTCCATGCTACAATGATCTACATTTCGATTAGATGCTACGATACTCTTCTGTTTCTGTTATACCTACCGATTCTGATGTGGTGTACAATATTCATACCTCTTGAAGGAGTTTTATACACCTTGTTTGGAAATGTTCAACACTGGTCAAAGATATTTGTACAGTCCGGGATGGATACAGTGGGTCCGCGGGAACGGAAAGTTTTGAAGGCATTTCTTCCAATAGGTGTCAGGGTTGGGAGTTTGTATGTTGTTCAGAGGCCTACCATCCTAACTTTTTATCATATTCTTACCAGCATCACTGTCCACGCGCTTTTAACGATTTAAGCTTCTTCTAGTCGTTTTCATGTTCCCATGTACAATGAATTTATTAAATTAGGATGATTGGATTGACTCTGGAATTTCAAACTTGATTGTTTAGTTACGTAGGATACGTTAGTTGGATTTGTAATCAATCTATCTGGCATTTCCGTGTCTTAGGTTTAATTTGTACACATTCGGAAATAGACTTGTGCCATTTTTTACAACATTTGAGTAACCAAATGAGGAAAAAACTAAAATTTGCATTTGCTGCAAACATTTATATTTTTGACTTATATAAGTTAGATCGACACTACTACGGTATTAAGTTGAAAGGGTCGCAGTGTCACAGTAGCAGTTGTTGGTTCCGTTTGAATTTCGAGCGTCCGCCGCTATTCGGGAATAGTTAGGGTCTTAAAAATCTTCAGGCGCAAAAATTTTGTTGAGACGATGTTCACGCTAAATGCCCATAGGGAATACCTCTGGTCTCGTGCTTTTGCATTGCATGCAATATCCATCTTCTATATAATATTTTACAATGCTAAAAACTAAACGGCGGACAGTAGTAGAAGTTTTTCCATTTTTCTGCACAATTCTGTTTTTCCGAAAATTAAAGTGTCACTAAAACATTAACAATAAACATTTCGTAACAGCTTGACCATTAATTGACCAGCCATTATGTATCACTGGATTCTTGTCATTTGTAGCGTATTTTTACTTTTTTTAACAGAGCATCAGTTCGTTAATATTGCAAAAGCATTTGCAGAAGTTGTACATTTGTTGACTCGTGGAAAACTAGCTTCAACTGAATCTGAAGAACTGTCACAGCAATTTTAGCCAATAAATATTGAACGGCTCGGAACGTGAAAAAAGTAGCATGAAATTACTTGGGTGTGCCAGCAGTTAATAATACATAACGTTTCACTTAAAAAAAGTTAGACCCGGGGAAGTTGCTTGCTTTTGGTCAATTAAAATAGCCAAATAGCATTCGTTTATCAGAAATTTTTTACGGAAGAAGTAGCCTTGCGGATTTTGGCGGGAGAAGCTTGGTGGAGTTATACACTTGCAACTTATATGAATTTTTTTTATTAACATAGTATATAATACATAGTGTTTATGTAATTTACAATTTATATTGAAGTGATGAGGTATTTTGTTAATGGCAGATGGCAGATTGAAGTAATCATAGCGTCAATTCATCCTTTCCACCAGACGTCTTTAAAACGTGACCTTTAAACGTCTCTACGTCGTCAGTAGATGACGAAAAGGCGGACATTCTATCGTCAACGTTCCGTCGGATGGGACCGCAGCCTGAGTACCTGACGTTACTGGTTGATGGCAGACTTACATATCGACGTTCTGTGCTCATTGGGAAGCTTATTTATTAACAAAATAAAATAATAAGAAACTCAATATTCAATTTCGTTTTTTAAGCCGTAATAGTCCATGTATTTTTCACAGCAATGGAAAATGCAGAAAAGTTGAGGTAGTTCCATTGAAAAGCAGGATGTACAGATTTCTTTAGCGATAAAAAATGTTGAGAAACAAAAATTTGGTATAAATATTGGGCTAATTGCCTTGGCTTTATTAACCTTCTACAAGATTTTCTTGAGAATTCTGCTATGATGTGTGTATTATAAATGTTCTGAAAACTTCCGAGGTAATTGGAGGCAATTACATTGAAAAGCAAGATAGATAGATTTCTTTTCGGATAATAAATGTTGGGAAATTGTTGAGGAAGATATAAGTTCGATATTGGACTAAATAAAACTTTGCAATGTAAACTTCAAAGTATTACCAGGTTCTGTTAGAATTTGGCAGAGTGTTTCAGTCTGTTTTGTGCTACAATTATTATAGAAATGGGAACTAAAAAACCATGAGGATTTTTTTTACAAACCAATGAAAAACTGAAAAAAAACTTTCCCAACCTATGCAGCTTCGACAGATAAAAGTGACAGTTTGAAAACAGCGAAAAAGAGGAGTACGTTTTTGTTTTCCTTGTGTGTCGGCTAGTATTAAAGAAATAATTTGCATGGATTCAATACAAACAATTCATGTATATCTACATATATTCACTCCATATTCTTCCATATCAATGATCCTTATTAGTGCTTGGAAAATATGTTTGAAACCTGTGTGCGTCTCTTTCAAATTTACCAACTTCCTATGAAAAAAATATATATTAAGAATATGCAAATACACACCCTTCAAATACACATAATAACCTTTGACATGGATAAGAATATTTTACATTTGTGGTGCAAACAATGTATGTCCAAATTCTCATAGATCAATGAAACCACAATGTAAAGAAAAACTTTGCAAGTCCAGACAACGAGGGGCTGATCGGCGTATCTCTTGCGAGGGAAAACCTCCCTTAGTGGGAACAGCGGGGGGACTAAGCAATGCTTTTGTTCCCCCTTTTGCTGAACGAAGTCGCGTCGATGAGTGATGAGAGAAATCCGGGTCAATATTTTCTTTATAAATGGATGTGCACAAGGAGCAACAGAAATACATACTATGGAATTTATGTAACTTGTGGCTACAAACTACTACTTTCCGGATAAAACGAGATCCTAATTACTGTGTCCATGGGTCCACTGAGGACGCTTATGAATTCATTTTTAGTGCCATCTAACTAAATTTTCAATCGTAAAATACTCTTTAGCGACCGTTTTACTGATGGGAGACCAGTGCTATTGTACTGAATCAGGAATAAGACGTAAATGAAGTCAATGGAAATGACACATCATTATTTTAACATCTTATGAGTTTGAAGAAAAGCATGCCATATATGGGTTAGTGCTAAAAAAAATAGCACAATCCTTGGGAATTTGAGTTGACTTCTGATAGACGGATGCAAGCCAATCGTACCTTACACACATAACGTCGACATCAAATTATTCTGTGGTGCTTAAAAATGAAATGAACGGATGTATTTTATGGAAATATTTTTCAAATATTTTTATTGTAAAGTTTTAAGGAATAGAGGATATTATTCATTGTGTATATGTAAATTGTAGAAAATTTGATCAAGCTATTTCCTCGAGTCTGTGAAAACAACGAAGTGTGTTAGAGTTTAATTACGAGATTGACATTGAAGATACAAAAAGAGTTTGGGTTTGTAAATACCAGTAAAACCCTGTTCCATGAAATGACTTCCGGGTTCTTCCTCGTGGCTTTTTAGATTAAGGTTTTAAGCTAAAAGTATTTACGTTGAAAAATCCAAAATTAACAAAACTTTTAAATTTTCCAACAAAATATGAATTTGGAAATTCTGATAGCTATCTGTATTCTTCTTCTTTCATTTAAATATATTTGGACCGAATGGACTAACCGAAATTCAAAACTCCCACCAGGTTCGACTAATCCTAATGTAGAAAAATTCCAAATATTGTTCTACAAAGTTTAATGAAATAAAAAATTATCAGGTCCATGGAAATTACCAATTTTGGGTCACCTGCCGCTTTTAGGATTTTACCCGCATAAGACTATACAGGCATGGTCGAGAAAATATGGGCCCACGATTGCTGTACAATTTGGAAGTTTTCCGTAAGAACTTAGTTTTTCTGAATTTAATACTATAGAACATTTTATATGAAGTTCTGAGGAATATTGATGTTTTTACAGAGCCATTGTACTCAACGATTTGAGCTCTATTAAGGCAGCGTTTAATTTAAAAGGGCTTAGTGGGCGACCCAAAATTAAATATTTGGACGACATGTTTATGAATCGAGCTGGTCTAGCTTGGAATGAAGGACCAGCAGCTAAAGAGATGCGTGAATTTACTAAACGAAAATTAAAGGATTTTGGATATGGTGGGCAGAGGATGGAGGCAGAAATACAAGAGCAGGTTCCAAAATTGCTAGAGATATTTGAAAGTCATCTAGGGAGGAGGCTGGGAGTAAGGCACACTTTTGGGACTACCATTCTTGGATATTTGTGGGGAATCATCAATGGATCAAGGGATACAGGGAATGATGGAGGTTTCCAGGAATTTAGTGAAAATCTCATGGAGTGAGTACATGTTAAATGTGTATAGTATTTGAGTAAAGTTAATTGGACGAAATTCCCATCAATTCTATTTAGAATATATTGACATTCGAGCTTTTAGTTGGTGGAATGTCTAATGATTTAATTTTGAATATTATTCTTCAGCGTCAGGAAGAGTGACCCCCTTAAAAATTACATAGTTTGTAAGATTTAGTACTACAGAAATTTAGTGTAAATCTCATGGTGTGAGCATATTTGCATATATTGTATATATGCTCACAAGTGCATAAAATTTCTTTTAAAATTATAAAAAGGTTGAATCAAAATCCTTGGGACGAATTTTTAGTTTATTGATCTGACTAATTTGAATAATAAAAATTTCCGTTTTAATTTCGATAAAATATTAAATATTTTTTTCAGAATCCTCACAGCTACCCCAGTTCTAGCCTTGTCAATATTTTTACCAAAGCTTTTAACATGGTTCCCAAATCTCACCGGCTACACTAAACGACTCGATGTAATCCAAGATACCAAAGAATACCTTCAAAGGAAAATCAAATGGCATGAGGAGACTCGAATTGAAAACCAACCCCGGGATTTAACTGACCACTTCCTGGAACAGGAGAAATTAAACCCAGTTGTTTACACAAAACACGCCATCCAAGGATCACTTTTCGCTTTATTGATGGCGGGGGTTGAAACTTCAACCTCCACTTTGGAGTGGCTGATTTATTATTTAGTCAAACACCCAGAAATTCAAGACAAATTAGCCCAAGAGATCCACGCCAATATTCCAACTAGTCAGCAATTGCGATTTAGCGATCGTATGAAAATGCCTTACTGTGAGGCAATTATAAACGAAACTTTGAGAATATCGTCGGTTGCACCCCTTTCGGTTTTTCACAGTGCATTAGAAGACACGGAGTTTCAAGGGTTTCTAGTTAAGAAGGATATGATGGTCGTATCAAATACCTATGCTTCCCACCACGATCCGTCCGTTTGGAAGGATCCAGCGGAATTTAAACCTGAAAGGTTTCTAGGCGAAGATGGTAAACTAAACGATGCGGTATCCAAGCTACTCGCTTTCGGTATTGGAAAACGAAAATGTATTGGAGAGGCTCTCGGAAGAAACCAATTGTTTTTATTTGTGGCCAATATTTTTCGATACTATAAATTACGTCCTTCAGGGAAATTGCCACCGCCTCGAGCTACTACTTTAGGCTTTACACAAGCTTGTGAAAACTTTCATATCGACGTTTCTAAATTCTAAACCAATTATATTATATTATAATTAAAACTTATATTTCCCCATGAAAAGCCCCCACCAAATACTGATTTCGGACTAACCAGTCCCATATAGACATTTAACACAGGCTAACGGGTAGACTTTTTTTGCTCATGGGGTAAGTTCCAATGCAAAAGCTTTTTTGTGTACACAACAAACTAAATGACAGTCATTTTGTAATGCATAAGGAAATGAAGGTGCCTGTTTGATGATCGGAAACCTATTGTTAGAAAAATGAAATAGTGAGCGGTTTTTCCTATTGTTCTAATTATTGATTATTGCACTTTGAAATGATTGAAACAACGAAATTAAACTATACATTGGATTTTGACTTAACATTGTAAGTACATCAAGAATAAGTTCCCAAATCCATAAAGGTCATAAAATAAATATCCATAAAACCAGGTACATTTAGACCTGTGTGCTGGGAATTGACTCTGCCGTATTTGGTCTTGGTTTTTTTAGGCGGTTCTCAGTTTTAAGGGTTCAAGATAAGAGCATTGGAAATTACA
>JAQFXU010002456.1:0-20656 GCA_034693705.1 Spatulosminthurus flaviceps
ATTTAAAACGGAATAGAAGTGGACACTAACGAATTTTAGAGGACCTCGCACTGTTTTACGTGCACAAAAATTGTTTTGATTGGTAAAAATCCTTTGATAAAATGCTAAATAGTAGGGCCATTGCATTGGTATAGAGATCCATGATGCAAGGGAGAGTTTTCAAGGTCACAAGTTTCCAAAGGAGAAAATTATTTTCCATTTTGGGACTGAAAAGTGGTAACTAAAAGTGGTAACGAAAAGTGGTAGATAGGCTTTTGTGCAGTTAACTCATGTAAGTACTTGAAATTCCACTAATAATTTTATTATTCTATTATCTATAATAATTCCGTGTGTTTGAGCATATAAGTTTCTCAGGTAATTTATTAAACACAGTTGTATTCCACCTGCAATAATTGCCTAGGTTCTCGTAGAGAATCAGTTACGTTTATAACTGTAGCCTTCTATGTACATTTACTTAGCCAGTAGTAGTGGCTTAAACGTAGACTAAATATTGGAGAAACAGGATTACAATGAATATTGTCATAAATTGTCATGTATCCTAATACCTACAGACAGTTGAATGCACACTTAACCCTCTTTACACATCCGAGTTTGAGTGCTTATGACCTTTTGCATAAGTGATCCAGTTAATAAAGTTGAGTAAATAATAACCCTGTGGATTTTCTGGAGCTTCGATGTTGTATGAGTACAATATATTTTTACATATACATGTTTGGCGTACTGGTAATAATGGAGAAGTGCCTATAAAAATATATGGGTCCGAAATGAAGGGAAGGCATGGCTTTGAATAAGGGATTTAATTTTACCACATCAGTTTTCACGAGAGAGAGAGAGAGAGTGTAGTAGTGAATGAGAGAGTCTTGTGGAGACCCGTAAGGTTTTATAAATTTTGAAAACACATGTTTAATTCTGTTTGCCCATGACGAATTTGCTGAGGTTGTGTTGAGGGAATTCCTTTCACTACTACGTACAAGATTTGCCATGAAGTGTGCTTTTGGGTGTTGTGCTATATTTTAATGTAGACCGAGAAATATTGCAGGACATGCTATTTGAGATTATGGAGATGACATCATGGGAGGAAGAAGCTCCCGCGCTAACATTACTTCCATTCAATTGAGAGTACAAGTAATAAAATTATCCTTTGACCACATTTGTCGTCCTTAGGGCATGAAATCCCTTGCCATGTCTCTCTTTACCCTACATAAATTTACCTTACGTACATATATATGCATATGTACGTAGGGTAAAAACACTGAAACGTAGATGGATGAAAGATTCTTTTGGAGATGTAGTCTCAGACTGAGTATGTACATTTACATACGGGCCTCAATTAAGATTGGCCAAACTTTTCTAATGATGAATATAAAAATCCCTCAAGGCCTCATTCATATGTGCAGAAATTATACTTACTCATTCTGAGTGAGTAGTATATGGAGTGAAAAAACTTTTTGTACTGTACAGATTGTAAGGACTTGGGCTTATAGTCCTGAATAATTTTAATGTATTGTTTAATAGTCTAGTTGTAATATTTATGTTTCCATTAGGGTTTGATTGGATGGATACACTTTGCTAGGGATTTCTTTCCCTAGAATATTGTATACATATTTCCAGGTTTGAATGTATGAAAGGAAAGGAAAGAATGATGATTTGAGAGAGGAAAGTTGTGTAATTTGCAATAGCATTAGTATGACGAGGTGATGACACATAATAGTACTGGTGTGTGTATATATTTTATAGGCTAAATGAAGCAATTGAGTTGCCAGACAAGCATATGATAAAAAAATGAGACAGAATAATTTATTTCCTTTGACAAATTCTCATGTAAAAATATACAAGCTCATCAAGTTTATATTTGGGGCATAGCAATGGTGTATTATGTATTTAGCAATGTGTGTGGGTGCCGTATTTATTTTAAAATGTGTGGTCCATTCCTTTCGCTCTGTGGGTTTGTTTGTTGATTGAATGTAATATTCAAGAAGCTATAATTGTAAAGTCATCTTCTATCATTTCTGGTGTGACTTTAAGATTAAATTAGGATATATCGAACTTAATCCTTGAAATTTTACATTTCATTTCTCCCAGAATTACGTTACAGTATTCGTGGCTTACTTTGGATTTTCTTCGTAGGACTCACTGACTCTTGGTTGTTTGAACACGTGCTGAGACTCCAGATTGAAATCACCTGGAGACTGGAGAGAAAAGTTGAGAAACCATAGGGAATAGTAGTGTGAAAAGTTGAAGAGCAATCACAGCTGAGTATTTAGCGCGTGTATGAATGATAGAAGGATCTTTTCAAATGTGTGAATTTCACTGAGCTGATGGCTTGCAAAAGTTTATAAAGTGCAGAGTTACGTCCTTTATGATCAAACTAGATGAAATGAATTGTTGGTTTTAGCTCATTATTGGAACTTGGGAATCGTGCGAGGAAGAGAGTCACGATTAGGATAGCATGGAGGGAACAATGCATAATAAGCCAATTGAAACTACAATGGGGAATCGCTATGCATAATGTCAATAATACAAAGGTGCAAGAAACATATCTGTGACATATTTTGTGAAGGTTTCCAAATTTGTAAATGTATGTAGAAATTGTTGTTCATTTTACAGGTGTATGGCACATAAAATAATGTTTCAAATATGGGCAATAATGAGAGACTTAAGGTCGAAAATATATTTAGTTTACCTGGCTTTTTTATAATGAGCTGAATGGGATATCCTTTAATATGAGCTAAACTGAATTAGGGAAATTATAACCAAATAGGATTAGATTTTGTTCAATAAACAAAAGTTATAGTATCAGTGACCCGGGAAGGTAAGTTTAGGGGGGGGGGTGCAAACATGACCGCCGCGACAAAATGTTCGTGGTACAAATTTTTCTAAAATCAATTATTTTTTAACAGGAAAAAAATATTTTCTGCTAAATACGACACCATTTGTTGTTACCAAACACACCACAATTATTTCCACGTCTAAATCTTCAGCCATTTTCTTGTATAAATGAATAATTGAGCAGTGGAACCAATCGGAACTACAATAAGAATCTTCAAAAATTCCCGAATTTCTTGAAAAAGCTCACACACTTTGGGTAACAATGCCTTAAACGACGACACAAACGAAACCGTTGATGAACAGTCTATGTTTGGGATGTCATGCACCATTTTTTTGTGTTTCAAGACGCTGATAGTCACATTTGTATTCATTGCTCCGAATTTCAACGTTGCATGTTTTTTATCCATTTTCTTCAATCTTAAATCATTTCTTCCATGAAAATTATGTCACAATTAATAGTAAACTATATTTAAATGACCCTATGAGTTTATCAAAACCAAACCAACATCCAAAAGATTAGGAAGCAAAGTTTTTTCAGCGCCTGTGGATAATTGTGAAAAATATGTATTTGTAATTTGTAATTGTACATATTTCATATTCAATTTTCAGAACTATTTCCAGTTTAAAATATTATTGAATTTTCCGAATACCTGTGGTCAAATGTTGAGCGCATTTCAGCAACGACAGTGTCAATGGCATTGACTAGAATATTTCCCAACCTCGTCTTTGGAGTTTCCACTGTTGAAACAGTACCTTTCAGCAATCGCCTTTGTTTCGGAAACTCTAAGTCAAATTTTTCAGCAGCAACCATCACTTCTCCCCAGATTTCGGTAAAATTAGTCTTTATTGACTGCATCAATTCCATCGGAACTTTTGCTGCACCGATTATTCCTGCCGCAGTTGCCTTTTGTGCTTGAGTAACCCGACTTAAGACCTCTGTTGGAATTACTATTGAGTGCAAAACCAGAATTCCATAAAATGTTTCTTGTTTTGATAAAACGTTGTATAATCCATATGATTTCGTGATATGACTTCATCTTTGAATGCCCCAAAGAAAATTAAGCACTAACTCGTAGTTCTGGATTATGGCCTTCACATATATCCTCGAACAGTCCATCTGGTCGTGCATGCTGGTTGTGGCTTGACAGTTGATCTATTGTCCTCTTGGAGGTCTCTTCGAAGTTCTTCATGAAGGGCAAGCCTGAAAAATAATAATTATATAAATGGCTCACAATAAGTCATTATTAGTGGTAATGAATAAAGGATAGTGTACCTTTTTGCGGAACCATTCAAAAGAACGCCAACATCATTTACATATGATAAACAATCGCGGAGTAGATTATAACCTTTAACAACATCATGGACTACAAGAATCAAACAGTGCGCATAGCAATGCACATATAAACATTTGGGTCCCTTATGTTGCATTTTTACAGCAACCCCATTATGGATACCGGACATGTTTGACGCTCCATCGTAACATTGACCTCGCAAATGGCGTTTATTTGGTTCGAATCTTCTCATTTCATCAATCATAATCGAAAATAAAGAAGCTGCTGTCGTTGAATCGGTTTATTAAAATCCAAGGAAGCCTGACTCTGGGTTATAATGTCTTATTTTTCTTCATATTCTTTTCTAGGTTTCAATCACAGTGTCCTGAAGCTTGGGACGGACTTTTGAGTCGCATCCAAGGACTCCTTGAAGACCCGTAAGTATTCGTCATATTTTGCTTTTCTTGTTGGTGCTGTAATCTTAAGGCATCGAGTTCAGCGAGGATCTGATCATGTTCGTCCTTAGGTACCGTCGCCATGATTAATCAGTAGGCTGAATGATACTGAAAATTAATATAAACATTTGGTTTTGCAGGAAAACTGCCTGGCGGACCTTCCACAATTTGAGGCAAGGATCCGAAACCCGTTGAGCGAAAACCGATCCAGGGAAGTCAGAGGAAGGCCAAAGAGGACCCTTAATTGTGCTTGAAAATGGACCAAAGGGACGTTCAAGTCAGCAAATAATTTTGTCTATTTATTTAGATCACCAGTTGTGAAGTTTTAGTTTTAAGAAATTAATGAAAGTGATGGCTTATGCAAGTCCTAATGAACTTGAGTTTTACCCACTCGCACTAATGCTCACCCTTTGCTTTACACAAAATGTTTGAAAATCGCGAGGAAAATGCATAAAATTGTTTATAGCTATTATAATTTTTAGTCACTGCCTATTCTTATAATAATTATTATTGTGATTTTGACTGTGTGTTGCACTGTAATGTGTGGCACTAGCGAGGAAAATTGTACCTCTCTCGTCAGGAATGTTTAAAAAGACGCCACTTTTTGAAGCAAATATGTTAATTCCTGACAACAACTTTTCTTTTTCTTACAGGTAGCCCCAACCACACGAAGATAAGGAGAATGAAACCCAATGGAAAACTGAAGAAAAGCTGTGTAATGCACACGACTGAAAATTCCAGGTGAGTCACTGAAAACTTGGGAGAATGAAATTTGTAAAACGGCGAGGTTGTGTATGTACTAATAATGTATGTTGTTTGTTATAGGTACGGGAAAACGTGTCACTGTCTAGTGTGGATTGAAAACCAAGGACCTCCACCAATTGTGACGGACACTTTGGGGGCAGAGTACACAGTCCAATATGAGCCTGACCTGGTGACCTGAGTAGCTCGGATGTGAGTCTATGAGAGGGGAACTAGGCAGGGACACTTGATGCACTATGCAGCAGTACTAGACTGTAGAATAAGGCCAAAGAATACTAGCGAGAGGTTATTGTATAAGCTAGGTTAT
Source organism: Spatulosminthurus flaviceps (assembly GCA_034693705.1). Taxonomy (NCBI): domain Eukaryota; kingdom Metazoa; phylum Arthropoda; class Collembola; order Symphypleona; family Sminthuridae; genus Spatulosminthurus; species Spatulosminthurus flaviceps. The sequence goes on from JAQFXU010002456.1 coordinate 5,625, forward strand.
ATTCTAGAGCACATTTAGATAGGCCTTTACACGACAAGCACCAGGATCAGGCTGGTGTAACTAACAGAAGTTAGCATTAGTTAGGTTGCAGCAATTAGTTAATACAAGCGAGGATAGACTACCGCCATACTTGAAATGCCAATACTTGGCTTGCTTTTTTAAACTCAAGTTAGAACGGGTGCAATGCACCCAAAAATTATGGGAACAAGTAAGCATTAGAGAAAATTCAAGTACCCAAAGCTCGGGTAAGGGAGGGGTGCAGGATTATTGAGCCCATGACAGGCACTGTACCCAAATAAATGAGCAAATTAGCGATTTAATGATATATGTGAGTAAAGAAACGTTTTCTGATTTTCCTTGTGGCCGGGCTCCATATGCATTCATCTCATAGCCAAGATTAATTCGGGCTGAAATGTTCGAGTGACCATGCATCTTAGCTCCACTTGTTGAAATTATCAGCAATAGGTATATTTAAATGGACAACTTAAATAGCTTTTAAGTGCAGTTCATGATAGTACATGCTTTAAATATACCTCTGCACTTTCCAACAAATCTCTTTCTATTCACTTGGGAGGCTGGTAATGCTTCATATGCAGGCTGTTTAGTTCAATGGGGCGCATACAAAATATGGAATAATCTCTGTGGACAAAAGAATTTCAAGCTCGTGACACAATTAGGGACCTATGATGGAGACGATCATGAAATCAAGCATGAATTATGCGAAGAAAGAGTGTAGTGCTATTTTCATACATATGATATTTAACATGTGGCTATACCCCAGATTCATTTGTAAAGCTCCACTTTTAGCCCAAAGCATTCCATAAATTATGATTTCAATTTAAGAAGAAAGAAGCAATTTCCTCCATGCATAAAGGGCTTTTAGAGCCATTATTATGAGAGGCTACAATTTTTGTTAAAATAATGTCACACTCCAATTATTGCGCGTTAAATTGTACAAAATCTAAGCAGTTTTAGCACCCCTAAACTCAAACTATCTAAAATACCTCACACTGGAAGTAAAACCTTTGAATAATTTCTCAGCCCTGGTATCTACGGACCCATTGAACTTTGGAATTCAAGGGATGGATAAGATCAAAGAGAAAATAGGTGAAAAGTTTTGACTTCAACAGGATTTTATGGTTAACCCAATTTTTCTCAATAACTCTACAACTACATAAGGTGACCAGTTATAATTATTGTACCCATGAATAATATTGGCACGTGGATGGAACAACTACAATGATCGATTCCAAGGCTGGAACTTCTATATTTTCACTTGGATTTCCCTCCATAAATTCACATACATCAAAAGACCGTCATTCCACACCATGACTACTTTCTAGAGGTGTGACCCGCCGAATTTTTACTACCCGTACCCGCAAGAAATCCGGCAAATAAAATGTAAGCCCGACCCGCACCACCGGCGGATATAATTTTGTCGGTTCAGGCCCGCCCGCAAGAAACACTTAATATTTTGTACAGCCCGAACCCGCTGATAACCCGCGCCTATAAAACCCGCACCCGTTCACAACCCGCAAAAAAAACCCGCAGTTTTCACGGCAAATATTTTTCGTAAAAACCGATCAACATATTTAGTGTGCAATGAAACCATCACATTATTCTACTACAGAAACGGCCAAAAATCGGGTAAGATTCAAGTAAATCCTCTCAATTTGTTGATTTCTTCATCCATTCGGCATCCATGGTAAATAAACGGTCTTGCTTCGTGAATGCATTGACTCTGTTAATCTGGCTTTGACTGGCGATGAAGGCAATAACTTTATAAGGTGCTACGTGACGACCATCAAAATTGTGTGCACAAGCTTTTCTTCCTCTTTTCGTTTCAAATACATATGTTACTATGTTTGTATTGTAACCAGCAGCTTACTAAATACTTAAGCTCAAATTAAATGGAGCTGTTTCCCCCTTATTTGTTGCGTATGCAAAATGGTCATCAGAAAAAATAAATGTGCGGGTTTGGTTTCTCCAAGTAACCCGCCCCACGCATAAAATTCGAATAAGTGGCCCGCCCCAAGCCCGAGTTAATTTATTTTCGAAAGCCCAAACCGGGGACAAGCCCGCATTGCACATTTTTTTCACGCCCAAACCCGCGCGCGGGGCGGGTTCGGGCCTAACCCGCACCAAAAACCCGCGTGCGGGTCACACCTCTACTACTTTCCTCATCATCACTCTCAACCCTACTAAAAGCTTCATGTATCCACTGTACCCCACTATTAAATGGAAAGACAAGAGAAAAGAATATCCTTGGATTAGAAATCTATCAAGCGAGAAGGAGCGGAAATTGATGGATTATGTATAGTAAATTGGCGTGACACACGATAAATGAATGGAAATAATCAAGTCATAATCCATTCGTGGTAGATTTACAATAATAATAATTATTAGACTCAAGCCTTTTCCCAGCAGCTGTTACCTTGGACTTAATTTAATGGTGAACTCATACAATAAGTATTGCAGTTATTAGACAAGATCTCAGAGGGGTAATAAAATCCCATAGACTTTTCCCAATAAAATTCTCCCTCTCGCTTTATACCACAGGATGTAACAGAAAGTTATACATGAAGTTTCAAACGTAATATACATGCATTTATGCAAATCTGAATTTTCCTATAGCAAATGATTTTAGCATGAGAAAAATACAAGTTGAGTCATAAAACTCATATGGGTGACATATGGTAACAATAATCACAACTTTATTTTCAACGTTATAATAAATGCACTGACAATATAGTACGTAGTTTTTACCAATTGTTATTATTATTTTTACTAATATTCCTTGTTACCATATTATTTCAAAGAAATTTTTAATCATACCTGAAGTGCCTGCCTGTGTTACACTATACATATTATACGGGTGCGGTGGTAGAACAAAAAGGTTTACATGTAGTCCGTATATAATAAAAGTGAAGAAAAATTCTCTGCAAACATAACAATCACACACACACACACACACACACACACCAACTATCATTATATCACGATACATTATTATTCCTTATGAAAGCATAGGAGTAGGAGCTCTGCAACAGGAATAATGACAATAAAATTATTTTTATTATCACTTATACAACTACAATATAATAACAATTATATAGGAAACAGCACAAATTTTTAATTTACTTCATAAATAATAAATATTATTCAAGCACTATAACAATCTCTATTATTAACCATACCATCATTCAGACATCACTCTGACTATTCTATTAAAGCTGAAAATAACTTCATGTAAATAACATATTTACAAAAAAATCATATATAGCAAACATGATTAATGATTGTGTACTACGGCAGAAGATTTCGGATTTTTTACTATCTATAAGAAATATATTGGAACGTGTGCAGACGTTGATGAGACATTTTATGTACGCTTTATACATGTTTAGTATTACATTTTTATATAACAGACGTTATGTTGTTGTAGAATAACAATTATTATTATTAACCTCATGGAAGTTATCATAAGACTTGGAATATAATTATTTTTAATTTTTTTCAATTATTACAATGCTTAAAAGTTCAAGAAACCCGTTCTTGATGACCCTGGTGTAGGTTATTACAATCTCAGAATATATACGACCCTTTTAACCTCCTCTCAAGTAAATAATAACTATATACTGTTTGAACGGGCGGATGAAGCTTCCAATTTGAACCCGAGTTATTATTATGAGAGGTATGGTTGAAAAAGTGAATGATGAAATGTGTGTGACAATATTAAGGTTGTAACTTAAATAGAAAAAAAATCCGGAGGAAATACAGAAGAAGAAGTAGGGAGAGAGAGAGAGAAGGAAGGAGAAAAGCTACTATCATTAGCGTTACATCCTCACGTCCCTTGGAGACGTGACTGGGAGAAAACAAGGTTAATATATGAGAAAAAGGAGCAAGAGGAGTCACATCATCTATTGATTAAAGTTTCAAGGCTTAACAAATATTTGAGAGACATAGAGAAGAGAAAAAAAAATTGTGTTTTATTTTTAGAACATATATGAACTGTCATGTGGGAATGAAAAATGACTTGTAAATCAATTAAATGGAGTGGTTGATTGGAGCTTGGTCATTAATAATATAAGAAAAGCCGGGTATTTAAAGTGGTAGATATAGATATTATGGGGAGGGACCTCACCATAGAAGAGAAGCATTTTTTCTGTAAATAAAAAAACTTGATGTGAAATAATTAAAGAGAAAAAAATGTTGAGTAAAATAGAGAGAGAGAGAGGTGGAGTGGAAAAGAGAGGGAAAGAGAGAGAGAGAGAGAGAGAGATAAAAAAAATCATTCACACATCATCTCATACACATTGAAACTACTTAGCAAGGAGTCCGGTTTTCTGTATAGAATTCGTCACATTGTCCGTCACATCCCATACTTTCTCCCAGTGAGAGAACAATGGTGAGAAAAGACATGGTAAATGACATGAATGCTTTCGATAACAAAATCCATGACAGCCTTTCTCCCTGCCAGCTACATTTTTAGGTACAATATTTATAGCGCGCTGTACATTTTTTTTGCACTGTATGTCAAATACAAGCGCAATCCGAGTACAGTTGACGTTAACCTTAAACCTAGAGTCCATTGTATTCCTACAATTTTTACATTTATTATTAATTATTATTTTAATAATTATATACGACACAGCACAGCAGCATCATTTACTCTTTTGTCATTTATAGAATGACCAGCACAGAATGAGGTCACTCATACCTTTTTTCAATAACATCATTCAAAGACATTGGGCAATAATAAATACATGTAACAATTAAATCATACTTTTCCAAAATCCTTCTGCAAACCTATAGAGAGAGAAAGGACAAAGATAGGAGGAAAAAGTGTTCGGAAGGAAAACAATGATAATTGAAGCTTGTTCAAAGAGAGGCTTATTGTATGGAAAAGCTAGATATTTGACCAACATCATCCATTGAAGCAATTAATAGCTGGATTAATTCGAGCCTACCAAAGTTAACATTTTAAATGTATGTATAGACACATGTAGATTTATAATAATAAGTAATATTATATAATTACAATTATGTGAAGAACCATTGGGTGTATGCAATAATTATTATTATGGCCAACATTACAATTATCACCATCCACTCTCATATCTTCCCATGAAGAATTGTATGTATAAACTTTGACACGGTTTTGTTTTTTTTAAACTTATGTACAAAGTGATCACTGTCAGTTAAGACCGCCTCGGTCCATCACTAATACACATTAGCACCATTTACGAGTGTCACATAAGTTGCAATTCACCATATGAAAATACAACTGTAGGCATTAATTAGATAAATATAGAGTAGAGTTGCTAAGTCTAACAAATATCATGGTAATAATACCTTTCCAGAAGAACATACAGAGAATAAATCCTAACTTTAAAACATGAACATTTACGCCATACCCAATGTATAGACATATGATTGACACAGTGTAATTATCCCTGTACAACTGCTTTCCCCATTGAAATCCATACCGAAAGGGTGAGAAATCACCAATAAAATTCAAATACCTTAAGAGACGAGGGACTTGACCAAATAAAGTTTTTCTAATGTGCAAAGAAGATTATACTGAGAGATAAGAATAATTCTGAGAGGGGATATTTTCTCATATTTGAGACAAAAGTACATTTTTGCCTTACTACCAACATGCATACATTTTCCTACTAAAATTGACTGTACGACCAACTTCTACGAACATAAGGATTTTCCTAGGATTCCTCTAGTTTATGTGACTAAAATGGCAAATATAATGGAATGTAGTGTTTCCTATAGAATTTAAACATTAGTCACGCACATACAATATTTTTTGGGAGGATAAAACAAAACGTAAAATTAGATGTTACATTTTTATGGAAATTGAGACACTATTTTTGGAACGATATTTGTATGTAAACTCTCCAAGAAGAGACAAACTTGACAAATTATTGGAAAATATGGAAAATCCTTTGGATTCTTCACGCACTCTATTTTTGTTGCATAATTGACAGATCCTTGGAGGATGTGTAGCGTATTATTAAACTGCGTTGAAAGATTTCTTGCGCTTATATACTTTTACAAATAGTAAAACTGCGTACACTTGCAGGATTATTAGCGGACATTCGAATTTTGCGGAATTTTAAAAATCTAATTAGAATGTGTACTTGGTATTAATACATGGTAACCGTATTTTGTGTAACATACGTTTTTACATCTCATAATACAGAGTTGAGTAACATTTTTCATGTAGACTTATCCGCTATAAGTATCCATAGCTATTGATGTGTGGCTTTTTCCCTTTGCTTGTATATATTGTAGTAGATAATTTGGTAGAAGAACCTTGTCTCTGTAGTCCGATTTTTAGCGCGTTGTCACATTTATCTAAAGGCAATTAGTCGTAAAGTACTTTTTTATAGTGTTAGAGTGGTATGAATAAGTTCCATTATTTTTGGAGTCATTTGACGATTGTATACATAGAAATATTTTTTGACAGTCGTTATACAATATATTCTAGCTAGAAATAATGGATATAATGCTCATCATACACCGCTCGTTATATAATACTTTTCGTTTTCGCAATTATTATTATTTAGTATTTTCTTTGAAAATTGGACTTTTGGTTAAAAATGTCTCCACATCATACACTTTTGGATATAATATATTTTGAGGCTCTCTGCCCTCCGTTCATGTCCTTATTATACGTATAATATAATAATAATAATAGTTATTTTGAAGACCTTGGTGTTCACAATGTAGATACACTTTATATATGACTAATAAGTACTGGAGCTACAAACTAGGCTTCTTCGAATAGACGTGTGGTTTTAGAGTCGATTATATTTCTTGGTCTGGATTTTTTTATGTTGGTACTTTGCTGAGAGAGTGATAACGTTGTATGTACAATGAACGGTAGAGAGAGAGAGAGTAGTTAAAGTTAAATAATTCTTTCAGCTCAAGATATTTTCTATTTTTAGTTTTTTATCATATTTTTAACGCTCTCTAGTCAATAGAGTTTTTGTCGCAGTAAAATATTTTAGTTGAAGGATCGGATTCTCTCGGTGTCGTTATTCATTTGACATATATAGATATAATGTAAGTAGATATATAATTTTTATCATATATGCTTTTGATGCATATGTACATTTTTTTGTATATATCTCTATGTATAATTTGGCTATGTAGTAACTAATTAAGTTCAAGCTACATATATAATATATGTGTAAATATATTAGTCACATATGCAATGAGCTGGAGGCGATTTTACCATTTCCGATGGTTCTTATGACAAAAAACCATTAGTTAGGAAGAGAGTACTAGAGTAAATAATAATGTTGATTGCTATTATTATTTTTAAATATTATGCCTATGTTATTATTATTAAACACAGTGTTTCTTTGATAAGTGCAAATATCTAGAGCTCCTCTTAAATTACCATGAAGATAATACATAGTGAATTAATTGTAAGACTAATACACAGTAATTGATATTTTAAGCAATGGAATTATTGAAAACCCCCATAGCATGTTTTTCATACAGAGCTCTTTCAAAAGGTTTTAGAAAAGAATGTGACTATCCTACAGTGAATGATGATTGAATTATCGAGATAATCTGGCTCAGAAATTAACAGTAAGTTTGTATCACAACTACATCTACTAATAATATCTTTTGAGTGCACACGCTCAAACATATAATTAAAGAGACGAGAATAATTTATAATTCGTTATATATCGCGGGAGAAATGAAAATCAAAAAGGAAAAAGTTAAATCAGTGCAAAAAAATCTAAAAAGAAGAGCTTTTTAAATTTGAATATAATAATTTTTGTGGAATTAATCCCGCTCCATTTCAAACTGCTCTAAAATCTGAGACAGCGTTTTGGCGAGTTCTTGGGAAGAAGCACATATCACCCGGCGGTTCATAAGGTCCAATGGTCCTCCTATATTATCAAAATAACATATAAAAAAGAATATTAATAAAAACATGCAAAGGACATGTAAATACATAAATGTAAATAAAATAAAGCTTTATAAGAGAATTAAGTTATTACTTTTTTGTGAATTGCCACAAAGCAAGCACATAATGACTTAAAATGGGATTAGTTCTAAGCTAGTAGGATGTTAAAGGCGGGGGTTCCAAAATTAGGAGCACAAATGATAGGATAAAAGGTCATTATAAAAGGACTAATTTTATTATTACACTCTCCTTGATGAGACATGGAACATTCGAGGAAACTTAAGCGTTATCCAGCAAAGTTTACATGCTAGAAAAAAACATGCTGCTCGTTTAAAAACATTATAGAAATACAGAGATTTCCACACAACATTAGGACACTTCATGCATGGATTATTGGTTTAGGATACGAAAAAGCATGGGGATAAAATTAAATAAACTAAATATTGCTGGAAAAAAGTAGTGGTTGGAAATGGAAAGCATTTTGAAGGGTCATGGGGAATAAAATAGTTTTTTTACAGCATGCGCTATTTATACTGCAGTGGTTTATAAAATTGATTCAATGGCTTAAACACGGCAATGTAAAATATATGTGTGGAGAATAATTACCGGCGGTATCCATAACTACTCCACCTGCTTCACGGATAATCAGATCACCAGCAGCCATGTCCCAGGCATGGATTCCGAATTCGAAGTAGCAGTCAGTGCCTCCAGCGGCAACTGAGCCCATGTTTAGGGCGGCTGAACCCAGTGCTCTGATTCTGATTAAAATATTATCACAAGACTAAAATGTAAGCTCATGGCACTCTCATCTCTCTCTCTCTCTCTCTCTTTGAAGTGAAAGATGGGACTGAAATCTAGGGATTTTTTCTTGACTTTTACTTTTGAATACGTTTTTTTTCATGAGTACCAGTTTTGCCATGCGTTTTCGCAAACCATAAACGCAACGGCTCCATTTCCATACACTACTACTTTTCCCTTCACGTTTGACAACCCAAGCAAAACGGAACATTAATGTATAAGCACATAAGACGAGGTTACACACTCTGGGAAATGAGGAGGAAGTTTGTTGTAGATTTTATATTTTTTATATAGACCTTCATAATCACGAAGACACCCTCCAGCTTCCTCAACTATCAGTTGTCCAGCAGCAAGATCCCAGCAGTGAAGGCCCATATGACAAAATGCGTCCGCACCTCCACATGCCACCATTCCAATGGCACATGCGGCTGTACCAAGCATCCGAAGGCTGGTGAAATTGTTTACATTACAATTGTTAGAGTAGGAAAATTGGATTTCATAAAACTTTCATATCCTCACTTTTTGGTGTGCTCAATAATTTCATATATCGTAGGCTAAAGTGCAAAAGTGGCGATAATTTTCGTAACGTTTCGGGAAGAACAAAATTATAGCTCCTTTTGCACTTTAGCCGACCATATATTCTAAATACATAGAAATTTTTGTGCACAAAATCTTTTTTCCAACAAAATTCTATTGCATAATACAATAATTATTATTGCTAGTGTAATTTTCATTTCGGAAAAAATATGGCAGAAGAGTGGATTTCCCTCCTTATTTAAATCCCTCTACATAATCCTTATTGAAGTAGGAGTCACAAGAGAATCGATGAATCGCAAAAAAGCTGCCGGAAAGAAAACTGAATTTTCTTGGGAGGAATGTGCAAGAGAATAATTAAGATTCCACTCACGAGGTGAGCTGGAATTTCCTAAATCTCTACACAAATCACATGTTCTATTTCCGAATCAATAAAGGAACTATAAGATAAAACGATTGATTTGGCTCTGTACATTTAAGTCGACCCCTTGGACACTTAAAAAGTAATCTGGAAATCCTTCAATGCAATTTAATATAAAGGACCTCCATAGAATATACGATTATGCTTAGGCTTATTAGGATTGGAAAACGTGAAGTTATTTCCTTTGAAATGAACATCCATTCATGTCAAGATGCGTTGTTGCGTATCAGCCAAAAAAACATCCCTTGAAATTTTTCAAAATCATCAATAGCGGACTCACCCATGGCATTTGCCGATCAATTTGGTCAAGTTATTCAGAACGACTTGTGATTTCTGTGGATCCTTGCTCGTTCCTGCTTCCGAGCATACAAGAGCTTGTGACAGATCTATAATATTAATAAATAAGTACAGGGAAAATTAATGAAAAAATATTTTTACGAAAATTTGTTCATAAAATATGTGATGATGAAGGTAATAATTATTGTACAAGCAACCAGCTGATACTGCACAAGCCAAGTACCAAAGGATTTGTATGAATAAAAAACTTACCCGTTTGTCCGGATACTTTGATTGGATTGCCATTTAAAAAAGCTCCTTGGCCCAGCCTTGCAGTGTATAACTGTTCTAATATCGGATTGTAAATGACTCCAATAACTGGGATTTTCTTGATGAGCAAACCAATAGAAATAGCAACGTGGGGGAAACTATGAACGAAATTCATGGTACCATCCACCGGATCAATAATCCATGTTGGGTCATCACCGAGGACGCACTTTTCTCCAGCTGCCGTTGATTCTTCTCCAATGAACCTTTGAGAGCAAACAAAGCAACTTATCTAATCAGATATGTACAGCGTAGATATACTAAAGCTCCTAATACATACTAAATCCCAATATTTTTTCTCATTCCAGCCATTTACATCCAAAAGAAACTTTTTTTTACCATCCTTTCCCATATACTATAAGCTTAAAAAACAGAGCTAATAATAATTATTGTCAAACCTCCTGTTTTTTTCCTCCTTTTGAAAGGATTCTAATCCACACACTTTCATTTTATATCACACTCGAAATATCCTGACAATTCTCGATAGAAAAATACGCACGTATTTTGTATGATTTTTACTCTCTATAGAATAAATGAATAAATCATACATTTTTGCATGTCAGCATATCATAGAGGAATTTGTGGTCGTCCCGGTGTCAAAATTCCGATTTTCAGAATAATACAAACAACAATAATAATTTGAGGATCATCCACTTATGTAGAGATATTCGATTCTCTTGGGGGTATTCTAGGGACAGTCGTGAGAGGAGCTAATAATAAGATCTCTCTGGTCTAAACTGAGCTGTCTAAAAGCGAATGTGCATCCTCTCCAAAGGGAAGAAATAGTAATACAATTTGGGATGCTAAAACTTGGATACATAATGCATTATATAATTCCTTGCTCATGAGTAACATGTACATTGTTCCCGAAAGCAAGCTTTTTTTTTGGATTGTGAGGAGAGACAGGACGATTCGTAAGTGTCAATTCATTCCCATGTTTTATGCATGTGCTTTTTTTCCTTGTGTGTGGAGAAAAAAGAAGCAACTGACTTTTGCACACATGGAAATCCACTTAGCAATTATCCACTGAAACAAATTACTATTATCACTTTGTCCTTTACTACCCTCCGTTCAAGTATCTATTGTTGAAGATACTCAATTTTGGCGAAGGGAGAAAATCACATGGAGGAGAGAGAGAAAAGAGTTTCATGGCTATATCATTGCAAAATACTATTATATCTGAAGCTTGGAGGAATATTGACTCATCCAATGGCTGCCTCTGTGTCCTACTAAATAATTCTTTTACAGGACTCTCGCATTATATCGTATAGAATGGCTTACTTTGAGCTGGAACAGATGCTCCAATACAATTTGCAAATAACTATGGATCTATACAAGACTATAAATTTAGAGTGAGGTTCTAAAACCCATGTATATTTAAATGGACAAAAAGACCAAGGAATATTATGTGTACACAGGCTGATGAGTAAACACTACTAAAATCCATGGCTCATTGTGTGTCTCTCATGGTAAAAAATAAATTCATGAGCACATTCTATACTAAAAGGGAGACAAATAAGTATTACACGAGCATAAATGTACATGATATTTTCAATTCTAAAGGGAAAGGCTATATATGAGGATACAGAGTAAACATTGTGGAAACCCAATTCTTTGTGTACTAAAAAAAATCATACATGGCTTACGTGCTAAAACTTATTTACATTGTAGACACTACTGTCTGAAACTTACTAAAAAGTATTCCATTTCATACACTGATAATTACAGTGAAGGGGAAAAATTAGTTTTCAAATACACACTCACGGACACGCAATCCCTCAACAAACATTTGAACAAAAATCTATACATATATTTGACGAGGAAAGTCTTGAAAAAAATTGATTGGACAAAATTTGACAAAAAAAGACGCTAAAAATATATTATACCTATATAATGAAATATAATAGATATTTTGAAGTAAGAAAAAAAGTAGTACTTGTGATCTGGGAAATTCTTTTGAAGGCCACCAATGAGCAACTTCTCAACTTCCTGGTCAGTTTCCGTCACTAAATCAATGTCACTTGACTTTGTTTGTATTTGCTTGGACTTGGCTATCGCTTCCCTGATGACCTGCGTTTGACATGAATAAATAAAATAAAAATTAGTTTAGACACACACACAAGTCATACACTAGACTTTTCTCACATATAAAAAGCATGCACATTACGTAAGAGCCCCACAAGCGCTTTATATAAGATAGGAGGAGAAAATATTGCGCAAGGACACATGCATTTATTTTTTATGTAACAAAATAAGTAATAATAATTGGTAATTTCTTACGTAGAACTGTAAAGAAGACTAATATTTTTTAATAATAAAATATTTCATACCTGTCCAGCTTCTTTGGTGAGGTCAAGGCAAACTTTGTAATACTCATCTAAATTCTCCATATTTTCAAAAGAGAGCGTCCAAGACAGAGCTGCACTTCACACACAATGAGAGAGCAAGGAATGTAGTTCAAAATAGCTGGAGAATAAGAATTTTAAAAATGTATTTACAATATTTCTATATATTTTGGAAGTTTGAAGGCGTATTTGCTGGAATTATTGTAGCGTGATTTCATAAATTGCTCTAGTTTTTTTTAGAAAATGTGAAGTTGATAAAAGTGTGAGTGATTTATAGGTGTGTTTTTTTAATTTATTGGGAGAAAGAAACGAAAAAGTGATCTACAGAGCAGAAAATGTTTTGATAGAGTTTACATGATAAAATATTATGATGAAGGGATATGTAAGGGAAAACCTGGAGGGTTTGGTAGTGTGAAGGTTTTTATAGTGATAGTGATAATTTTTGTGTGTTTTGAGAAATTTTGGTGTGTGTGTGTGTGTGTGTGTATAGAAAATAAAAAACGAGGAAAGTTGTTTCTAAAATAACAAAAGCTACATTTATCCGTTCTCCTCTATGTTCACAGAGAGACTTCCTACCAGTCTCTGCCTCTTGAATTTAGGTGAGAAATAAATAAATCGAAGTCAGAAGTAGGACACACTCGTGTTCACTCTGAAGCTCTGGAAAGGCGACGTGTGCAAAATGTAGGTCATGCTGGTTTTCCGTGACCATGCGTGAAAATGATACCGAAATCTGCCTATGCTGTAAAAACTTTAGGGGGTTATGCGAAATTCTCTCTCAATACCCACACGTGGGAAACTTTGGACATTTTCGCATATACAAATCCTCCGTTCACTAGGAGGACAAACACACACACACACACACACTCATCCACAGGCTTAAAACCATCAAACCATATTAAACATATAGAGAGAAGGAGAATGATAGTGTACCCACACTATCCACTCACAAAATCCTACTATTAACAATCAATGCCAACAAATGTCAAAAGTAAAACTCGTTTACTTTTTTTTTTACCAAGAACTATATTTTGTCCCCTATTTTCTATCTTCCATTTATACCACAAACTAATCAATTATTATGTAGTATTTGTAGGAGGAGGATCCGAAACCATACAAAAATACACGAACTAACGAAAATAGTATTTCATGTATGTTGGAGAATGTGCAAAAAAAATACGCGAAATCCTATTTTTCCTACGTTACCCTTCCAATCCTATGGGTGGCCATAGCTCTTGGAAAAAAGGTAAATTTGCCAAAAAAGTGACTTCAAAAAGGTGTATGAATTGAACACATTTTAATGCATAAATACATACTCATTTTTTAATTATACCCACACTTTTATTGACTCCAAGTATGTACTGAGAAAGTATTGGTACTAAAAGTAAAATATACTTTTAGTACGTTCCATCATTTATTGCCTAGTACTTACTATTTTCGTAATAATTGTAATGTTATGCTATGTTTTTTAATTCCTTTAAATGGCACTTGCGTACAGTGAGGAATACATCAAGTGAATTAAAATCTTGGGATGCTTAAATAATATTGTTAGTGTCAGATTGAAACTTAGGAGGAAAAAACTGACAGTGAGAAGAACAGATGAGGTTGACTACACTCCCTGTGTTTATTCACATGGGAAGGATGTAAAGGTTGGAAATTATACAGTGAAAAGTCAGAGGGAAAAGTTAATATTGAATTTATAGGAGCCCTGCCTTATTTTACAACAACAACAACTACAGCAATTTTTACTACACACAACAAGATTTCATTTACGCATTTCCGCCTGCATTAAACTCATCCGTACATATAAGAGCATGGGAAAAAACATTGCTTTAGTCAGTCCCAGCTGGTACGCGTGTTATGTAGACATAAGCTCCTTTTAGTAGTATCTATATTGGAAGGAGTAACGCACGGTCTTTGCAAAAGGGGAAGCCTACTAAGTTTTTGCAAAGGGACACAAAGGGAGATAAAAAGTGAGAGAGCTAAAATAAGTATGAAACTCCGCAATATGTGGGATACTCCTGTGCACAAGTATGTACATACTGCATAGTGAGTTTAATAAAAGGATGGATTGAGAGAGGAACATTATTGTGGATGTCTATACTCTCTGTTACCATGTGAGAGCATCAGGGGCTGAACAACGTATCTCTTGGGTGGGACATTGTCCCCCCCTGTTTGGACCCTGGGTGGGACAACCCATGTATTTGTCCCCCCCTGTTTAGAGCCAGGCAGAAAAAATGTGTGAAATGTCACCATCGCATTTACAAAGCATGGAAAAAATTCACGCAAAATGTATGAAGTTGATGTTTACAATTGTCCAGAATAGCGTTTGTGCACATAAGAATTCCAAAATTTTCTTGATCGAAATTCTAGTAACTTCTAAAAAATTACT
>JAQFXU010002457.1:0-20648 GCA_034693705.1 Spatulosminthurus flaviceps
TTGGTGTTATGGTTTAAAGAAACAAAAAGTCTTGGCTCTTGCAATCCTTGCAAAGTGTATTGTAAGAAAGTAGCTTGTAAGTTTAAATGAAGTAAAACGCACTGGCTAAAAAAGATATCCAAGCAAAAAGCCTCAAGGGCTGTATATATGCAAGGTACACATTTCTCATAGCGCAGCGAAAGTTGCAATAAAGCCGAGGCGCAAAACTATTGCTGTGACTGTGAAATGTGTTAGTAATAAGTATCAGGGCTCTCTCTGTGTAGCAGGAGTTTTTTAGTGTCAAAGGAAGGTGTGTGCCAGCCATGGTTATGGTATTTGATGAAAGTCTACTAGTATACACAACTTTACATTGAGTACTGCATATGTATGTAAAAACTCGCAAAGAACAAGCATAACATTTGTATACATTTTAAGTAGTACACATAATTCTATACATGTAACACATATAAACAGAACAAGATACAGATGAAGGCTAAAAAACACCTAAAATCCACACACACAGAGCGTCTTACATACCAATAGTTTACTACAGGGTTAGTGTATGTATCCAAAACAGATATTTACCATTTAGTATTTATTTCCGCTCTTTCCTTCACAAATGTAGTGGTCCACATCGACTCAAGCATAGTATGCATTTGTGAACCACCGACAACTGATTCTGGTTCTGACCACGCTCTGACTGACATTATAGCAGCAAAAAGCAGTAGTGTGTAACGTAACCTCTAAAAATTTTGTTTCATTCTAAGCCTAAGATATACTAAAAGTAACTCTTTGCCACATTCATGAGATAGAAACCAGGAAGATTGGAGACCTCTGTCCTGTCCTAACCTATTAATTTCAACATACAAGTACTAAGTTCAAGTGTGTTATACATTGTCTGCGTGTATAGTGATTCCAATTGTGTTACATATAATTATATGAAATGTACAAGTAGTACAAGCGAGTTTTATTTATTCCTCGCGAATTTCTTAACATCCTTGGGAGTTTCAGTTGAAATAGATTTGTGGTGGATATGTGGAATGCATGTGATTTAAAATATACATGGACGATTGTGGTTAAATATACATGGTGTGTTATAATAATTAGTGTATTATTTACCTGGTGAATTACTAATAATAATTATTGTATTTATACATGGTGCATTAATTATTGTTGTTGGAATAACAGATGATTAAATTGTGTCGGTGTTACATCATTTGTGAATCTGCCTCGAGAGAGTAAAGTAAATTCATGACACACGACCATAAGTGATGTTTGTAATTTCAAATTGCGTTTATGATGGAGAAATTGCAGGAGTGAAATAACCTTAAGGTGAGATTTGTGTTTTGTATATATTTGTAAGTTGTAAGTTGTAAGTTATTGAGTATTGTTGTTGATACATACATGTATAGTTGTAGATATTGTGGACAGTGTTTAGTCTTTAACTGGTTTTAAATATGTACTCGTGTGGCTAATGGAGTGTGTTTTATTGTCTTGCCTTGTAGATACATACTTGAGAAAGAGAAGTTTTTTACTGATTGTGAGGCGGTATAGATTTTATTTATGCAGCTCCTCGATCCATTTATTAATAATGGATTATCTATGTGAATTGAGTTTAATGGGAGAAGGTTTATGATTTTGCATGAATGTGAAAGGTTTTAACAATAAGTATGACATTATAGTTTTTGTGTGGGGAGAAAAATATTTGGATGGGTAATTGGTGATTTTAAAATAGCTCCCTTGCTGATTTGTAACACGTTCAAGGATACAGGGATTTTGGCCTTTGCTCTCCAAGTGTTTTCAATTTACTGTATAACCTTTAGTTTATATGTGAAGTACATAAAGGAAAAATTTATTTCAAGAGGCAAGAGTTTTCAAATATAGCAGGAGCTTTTATGAAGCATGTAGGTCACAAAGGATGCAGTTACTTAACGATGTATGAAATCTTCCTTTAGAGAATGTGTATATAAATTACGTGATGATAACAATACTTGAAGTATGCTTTTAAATTATATATTTTTTTAAAATCTGACTCTCTTTTCTGACTTTCGAGATTGAAGTGAGAAAGTTTTGTTTATGGATTCGATTGTTTTCATAATAGTTTAGAGGAATATTTAAGTTGTGGGAATGTTGATCAATGTTTTCTTTTTTTCTGTTGTAGAAATAGAGTGAGTTTGTATCGAGGAACTTCGGAGTTTGTGTGTGTATATAGTACTTACACTGGATCCTGTGAAATGTGAAGTTATAGAAGGGGAGTTGAATGTAAAAGGATGTATTTGTAAAAATGTCGGTGGATTGAGGAAAAGTTGTGTATATTGGAATTTTTGAGGTTGTAGTGTTCTATGAATATAAAAGTGTCGCGTGTTGTGTGTGTAATCGAACCTTATTTTGAAATAATAGAGGAATGAAAATTTTTAGAGAGGCGATTGGCAAGTGATTAGTGCAGTACTTTTATTTTGTGAGAGCGTGTTAGAAACGTGCTTTATATATTTCGTTTTGCAACGGATTATTAAATGTTCGAGTGCTGACAAAAGAACTATTGTATATGATAGCAGTAGTGATAATTATTGTTATTTGCTAATTTAATGATTTTTTAAAAATTCTGTCCACAGGGAGTATACTTATCCCAGGGGGATTTGTACAGATTGAGAGATAGGGGAGTGATAGAATAGCGGGAAGCTATTTCGGTTTGTAATCAACGTGAAGATTTGAGCTGGCTGAGATCCCGAAAACAAAATGCCGGAGATGATAACTGTAAATGATTTTCTGGAAGAAACCAGGGATGATTTCCATTCCCCTACAACTTCTACCTTCGTCTCGAAGATTCCCTATTGCCGAAATGCAGTTGCAAGTATTGAGGAGGTAAGAATTTTAAGTGGCCTTGCAATCATTTGGTAAACGAACATCATATGGCTTTGACGTTGTTAAAAGTATGTTAACGCAAAGTTTCGGTCGAACTGTATTGTTGATCCATTAATGCGGGAATAGAAAATATCAAAGGTGCAAATTCAAGGCATTAAATTTACCGTAAATTTTCAAATGTGTCGTAAATTTATATTGCGTGAGTTATTGCTCATTGTTGAAGCAATATTAAGTTAGTTCTGAACCCATCAGCAAAGATTATTGGTGGGAAACGAAATCGAGGGAGTACGTCAAAAATCTTGAAACAGCGCTTACGTCAAACATGTTCGTAATCCGTGTGATGAAATTGAACATATTTAAACTATTATAGTATTCGAAACCTGTATAATCCAGTGACACTTTGAAATCCCAACTTGTTTCAAGTATATTTCAACCCGTAATATTATTTACTGCTTTATCATGGACACGCACCTTTGAAGTTACGCTCATGCTGTCATGAACAATTAAGCTAAGGAATTTACTTTTGCTGCTGTGATTTCAGGGATATTAATTTGGTTGTGTCATTTACTTCCGTACCTAGAGAATATTCATGATGGGCAGAAGTAGAATCGCCCTAGGAATAAATCTTTGCATCAGTAAAAATGACTGTAATTACTTCGTACTTCCACTCCATATTATCATGTGAATACTTTTATTGGTATCCTGTCAGCTAGTCAGATTTAAATAAAAACACCTCTTTCCGTTATAATAAACACATGTTCTGTAACTTCCTTTATTGTGATCGGCTGCCTTTTATCGCTGAATGATTTGGTCAAACTATGTACGCTTCTAACTTATATTTTAGGCAATGGGAGTAAATTGAATTTTAAAAAAGATTCCAGTATTCTCGGTCTGGTGTACACAATTTAGAGACAAATTCTTGACCATTGTTGCCTTTTGCCATTCAAGTTTTTAAGCTGTCGATACGGTACTCCCTGATTCTTTTGAATCGTAAAAAGGATGACAATATTTTAAATTGATTGGTCGAATTCCAAACTATGTTAAAATATGTGCCATCTATGTAATACATGTTTCAATTGAAAATGATTCAAAGTATCCACTCCTCCGATAAACTGGCATGTACATGCAATACCTGCATTTAATGTATTAATCCTTCCGCATTAAATATGATATCATGATTGCCGATATTTTATAACAGCAAGCTTAATGGCTTTGATTTTAATTCATTTAAAAACAGCATTTTTCACCGCTGATGTAATTTACATAGGTATTATTAGGTTATGCAAGTTACAGCTAGCAATAATTGGTTTTTATGGCGGATGTATCGTTCACATGAAGCTGCAACACTCAGAAAATTTTAGATGAAGAAGGGGCTAAACAAGCACTGACACATATGCATAAAATTAAGTACTGTACATATATCTAAAATTTATCTAATATGTAACGTGCGTGAGGTCGGGGTGCTCAGCTTTTTAGCCTTGACAAGAAAGGAGTTGAGTTTATCATTTAACTACTCACAGGAAACGGAAGTAAATCCGTCCTGGATCCAGGATTCTAATTTCCTTCAATTACCGGTTAGCTTTTGGGCCACCCTCTAAAATAGTAACCTGTTGTCCAAATGAGTTGTAGTGTATATGTAGTGAAATTTTTACGAATCATTCGAAAAGAGTGTACTTGTTAGTATGCTTCGTGTGGCTGTCCTTCTATCATTGTGTCAAATCATTACGTTTGCCGAACGGAATGCTGTTTTCATTTTACATAGCAGAAACTTTCTGCTTTACTGAAACTTGTGTCATGATGTAAGCGGCATTACAAAGAGGCATCGATTGACGTATGTTACTCAGAATTAAGAGTCGTGTAGAATGATTGCCTGTTTGAGAGTTATTGGTTTAGGGATAAGGGATTGTTGCAAGCACTTTTACACAGAAAAAGTGTAGTGCTATGTCAGTGTATATGAGCTGGAACTGTTGAGCAGTAAGGTTTCCCAAGTTCAACACATGAACATTAACACGTTCCACTATAATTTGTGCTTCCGGCATCCTATCAATTGCTCAATAAATCTTGTTTTTTTTGAAATTGTAACCATTTAGGCGTGAATGCAAAAATCATGTTGCTGCAATTGCTGCATGTTAAGAACACTACATATTATGTTCTTGTAATTATTTATCCCTAATACACTATGCATACTTTACATGAAAACATGAAGCTGTCAGGAGAAAAAAACAATCAAGGGAAACATACGTGGATGTAAATAGTAAAAATGGTTGCTTACAATTGTTCACCATATAAGTATGTATATTAACTTGTATAAAAAATCTTCTAAAGTTCAGGGTTTGTGAATACTGCTTTCTTTCGTTTAAAGTCGCCATTCAATCTCAAGAGGTACTGTTAAGTCCCTAATGTTGTGTTTATGTACATATGCATATTAAACAAATCTCGCTAGGTGCTTGTGGAGTAATTATAATGATCTGGTTCTGCAGTTGATGTGTGATCATTGATGTAAGTCATGTTGTAAGTAAGCAAAATGAAAGTTCTATGCAAAATGAAAAGGGATACATGAGAATTTGTGCGTATAAATGAAAAGTAGGTATAGAATAATTTTCTAATGATATAAACGATAATGGTACGTGTTGATACGCTCACAAAAGCAAAACAATAGGTGGTTGGAAGTTGGAGCGATGAAGATGAAGATTTGCCATTTTATTATTAAAACTTTGTTTTCTCTTCAACAGAGTTTGGATACTGACCGAGAGGGCCTTATTAAGATGAAGAAGTCATTAAAATCCATTCATCAAAGTGGCAGTGTGAATGTAGAGAGCGAATTGCAACTATCTAGAGCATTAGAGCGTCTTGGAAATGGAGCTTTAAGTCAAGAGCCAGATCTGGGAGCGGCGTTCCTAAAATTTGCAGTTGTGACCAAGGAGTTATCGAACCTGAAAAAAACTCTTGTATGTGAAGAATATGTATCAAGTCGTTATTTTTTATCAGCCATCGTTAAGTGCGGAGTCTTTAATGTAATTCATGAAGTAAACGCTGAGTTTGTCAGATGAGGATCATGCTCGTACACATGTTCCTTATTTAGATGGATGCAGTGAATATCGCTGTAAAGAGTACGAGTCAAAGGAATATGGTCGTGACTTGATCATCACTTGATTGAGTTATGGATCGATTTATAGAACTAAGCACGAGTGATGTACTTATGCCTATAGATGTGACGTTTGACTTGTTTCCTTTTTAGATGCAAAATTTACAAAACATGATACTGTTTCCATTGGAATCGGTCCTCAAAGGTGATATTCGTGGAGTGAAGGGCGAGTTAAAGCGACCTTTTGACAAGGCACTAAAAGACTATGAAGCTCGTCATGCAAAGCTTGAAAAGGTAATTGATGGTTTGATTGCTTTTACCCATCAGTCTTCAGTCAATCAAAAGTGCTTGATTCCTTGACGAATTATACATAAAAGAAATGATCTTAAGTTAAGTTCTTCACTAAGTTTACAACA
This sequence comes from Spatulosminthurus flaviceps, assembly GCA_034693705.1. Lineage (NCBI taxonomy): Eukaryota > Metazoa > Arthropoda > Collembola > Symphypleona > Sminthuridae > Spatulosminthurus > Spatulosminthurus flaviceps. Next base: position 6,343 of record JAQFXU010002457.1, read on the forward strand.
AATAATTTAGCTTTTATGTACCCAACTCAAACGTGCACATGAAATCTGCATTATTTAACCTAGAATGGTATGAGAAAGGATGGAGTTAAAGTTTTAATTTGTGTGATAACAGGAAAAGAAGGCTCAAGCTAGAGACGCGGGTATGTTTAGAAAAGAAGTTACAGCGGCGGAAATCGCAGATGAAACGGAACGAGAGAGACGTCTTCTGCAGTTGCATTTAAGCGAGTACTACCTTAAAGTAAATGAGATCCGAACAAAGAAAGGAGTTGAGCTACTGAAGCACTTGGTGGAGTATTACCATGCATTGAATAAGTAAGCCTTTCTTTGGACATCTACATTGTCCTCGCAGAGCTATAATTTATAAGTAAAAGAATTCACGATTTATTACATTGTTGATAGAGTAGAAAAATTTGAATTGTTTAGTTATTTCCAAGATGGGCTTAAGACCATGGAACATTTTGGATCCTACGTTACAATTCTCTCTACCAACTTGACGAAAATTCGGCAAAAACAAGACGACGAGAAGCGGAGACTTACAGAAATGCGTAACCTTCTGAGGACCACTCCTGTCCTAGAGAAGGAGGTACAGAACCTTGCCTGTATATCCGTGTCCGGCTCGCTTTTAAATGTATTGTCTACATTTTGATTTCGCTTATTCGTTAGCTGTTAAAATAGAGTACATACAGATAATTTATTACCTGATGCTTACTATTACAAATCACATCATTATTTACCTTCAGTGTTATTAGTGTTAGCTGCAATGTTTACTGACGCGTAGACGGAAATTTCCTTTACCAAAAAGCAGATCCCTCAATAACCAACATTCGTTCCACATAAGTATTGTGCGTGAAACAATTTACAAAATTCCCATAAAAAGATCCTTAGTTTCTTTAAAATGGTGAATGACTTTATATAGACTTTAGGCATGTACTGTAGCTCCTTGTATTATTGTTTTCAGCAACCTCATTTGCTCCCCAGACCGGCAGTGTCATTGCTCATTAAAATCATTTTTGTACAACGCGGCTTTGAAAGAATTTTTCGTACTCTAAGGTAGCGATAGAATAGTGTTTGTGGTTGAAGGCATGACTGCCTGTTTTTCGTTTGCGGGATAATAATATTTTGAGGGTCGGATGTATTTGAGCATTTCCAGAATAATGTGTAAAATTAGCATAAACAAATTGATTTATTTGGAATCAATACAAGTTCTAATATGTAACGCGTATTTGTACATTATTATTCTTCAGCTTTCGAATGCTGGTAATGTAAGTGGTCCGCCAAGTTACTCTTTACACCAAATGCAAGGTAATAAAAGTGTTGGAGTCACAAAAACGGGATATCTTAATAAAAAATCTGAAGGGAAAATGCGGCGGGTGTGGCAGAAACGGAAATGCGCTGTTCAAGATGGGTAAGAAGAGTATAAATATTTATTTTCCTTAGACTACAACATTTCCTGTTAACATTTGAAGTTACGGCTTTGTTAATGCCATGAGTCATTGCAAATTTGCAGATTTCTGGAAATATTTCATGGTGACGAAGGAAAGCAACCTTCGAGAGTGAACTTACTCACTTGTCAACTAAAAATTGTATCGGACGATAAAAAATTTTTTGATTTAGTTTCATACAATCGAACTTATCATTTGCATAGTGAAGATGATGCGGAGGAGTGGATCTCAGTGCTTCTTAATAGTAAAGTATGTGAATTACACAAATGACATCGATTATTCTTGCAGAAAAAATGTCATTTATATTTTGGGCGTAATTTTTATTAGGAAGCTGCTATGGCAAAAGCTTTCGATCAGAAAGTAGACAACGATGGTCTCGTTGAATTAACTCAGGCAATTTTAGGGCATGTTCACCGTCTTCCTGGGAATGACAGGTGTGCTGATTGTGATTCAGAGAAGGGTGAGCTAAATCTGTCTTAACGTCACTTAAGTTTACTGAAGCTAATATTTTGCTTCATAAAATACACATTTTTAAAACATAATTTAATTATTCCATTTTCAGACGTCACTTGGCTCTCAGTCAACTTGGGTGTCATCGTTTGTATTGAATGTTCGGGCGTTCATCGTACACTTGGAGTTGGAGTTTCTCGAATTCAATCAATTTCGCTTGATCGCATTCCTCCTTCCTTGCTAATACTCTCTGTTACTCTGGGTAATTCTGTGATTAATGATATACTCGAAGAAAACCTCAGATCTGGGTATAAACCACATTCAACTGCGACCATGTGAGTACGAACACAGGAGAATATAATAGTCAAACAATAAGGTTGTTGTTCCACGCGTGTGGAAACAATGGCGGAACACACGTGTCGAACTACTCTTGACAGCTACAAATACGTTTTTTGAAGGACAATATTCTATTGCTTATCGATGAGAAATTGTCACTGGCTCAATCAATGTCATGCTCTCTTTAATTCCAGGGAACAACGGACAGAGTTCATCCGAGCCAAGTATGTTGATAAAAAGTATGTTGGCGGGCCTGTAGACCAAGAGTCATTGATGAGACGTGTAGAACTAGCCATAGAGTCTGATGATTTGTTGCTACTAGTCAGAACCTGGGCACAAGGTGCCAAACTGGGTCAGCCATTGCCATCAAAGGTGCAGTTAGTGTTCCTTTTAAATGAAAAGCCATGGAATTATTCGGATAATTTAGAACATAAATGTGATGTGATAGTTGATTTAATGTATGTTGGTATCATAGGATTCTGGGGAAACGCCGTTACATTACGCAATCGCTCGAAGTAGTTTGCCTATCGTTGACTTTTTAGTTCAGAACTCCGGCGCAACGGATAAAAGGACCCGTAATGGTAGCACACCTTTGCATTATTGTGCTCTTTATGGAAAAGCGGAGTCGGCAAAATTATTGCTTAGGGCGGGCGTGGATTTGCAAGTTCAGGATAATGAAAAGCACACAGCATTGGATGTTTCAAAAATTAGAGAAAACAGAGGAATTGAGGAGTTGGTACGTTCTGTCAGCTTCACTATTTCATAGCTAATGTTTGTAATTACGCATTAATTTTTAAGGTGATGATGGATGTCTATCATTGCAGTTATTACATGCAATGGAAGGAAAGAAGACTTTATTTGAGAATGTTGACTTTGATTGGAATCTTGGAGCTGAAGATTCAACAGATTTCTCGGATGACGAACCGACAGTACTTGATGATCCAACAACCACTCCCGAGAAACGGCGCAGGCCAAATTCCTTTCTAATTGAAAGTCCCTACAAGTCAACAAGTATTTATATGAATTCTGTATTCTCAGCAATTAATTACAAGCTTTTAGCTTGACTGCAAAATAATTTTAAGCATATTTATGTATTTAAGTTATTTGAAAACATGTTTCACTTTAGATGATTTACGAAGTGGTATGAATACACCTGGATCATTATCTGCCACAAGCACCATTTCGAGTAAGAATGCCCGCTTAAAAAGGGCTGCCCCACCACCTCCGTCACCATCTAATCATACAAGAAGTCCTTCGGATTCGTTAATCGGGAAATTAGGACTTGGTCGACTAGTAATACCACCAGGAGACCCTCCAGTCCTTCGTAAAACGAGTATTCCTACAACACCTCCAGTCACGATTCCGCATTCTACGTATCACCAAAATCCTCTCACACCAGCCTTTAACATTCTGGGTAATGTGATTAACAATTGTACAACAGCAACCTCGTCACCTTCCTCACTTCCAAGTCCTATAGTTACTTCTGCACCTATGCTACCGAATGGAAATAAAGCGTACCCAGTACCCGTTGATGTGGATAGCTACAAAGTAAGCGCAGCTTTTCAGGGATTCCAAACTGTTTAAGCAGGTACTATGTTTGTAAATTAATGTGAACAATTTTAATTTTAGAAATGTAGGGCCTTGTACGATTGCGAAGCGGACAATTCTGATGAAATATCGTTTCGACAAGGGGAAATAATTTTAATTCTTAACGAACGAACTGAAGATGATAACTGGATGGAAGGTAAGTTTAAATTCACCCAAGTATTTTTGTCCATTTGTAACTGGCATTGCTCCGTGGCATGATTCACAAGTTCTTTTGGTTCATAGGTTTAATCCTGGATGAACACGGAAGTCGAAGGGGAATGTTTCCTATCTCCTTTGTTGAGTTCCTTAATTAGCGCTGCGTGCTTAAATGCATCACATTTAATGTGGCTACGGATTCAACCCTAAAATTTAGGGAAATAAACTGAAATAGGTAGCCTTGGTTGACTATTGAATTCGGAGAAAATGTTAAAATTTTTCAAAGAAGTGAAGTCGCTGATTTCTGGTATTGATATATAAAGTTGGGAAGAGTGTTTCCTCTTGAGTCATTTTGAAGGTATGAAAGAAACAGTACATATACTTCCACAAATAGGGAAACGAAATACGCATAATTTTAGCATTATATCATGTAGGATAAGCAGATCGATCGATTAATAGTAATGTAGGGGATTTTCTTCAAGTCTTACTGTCTACCTATTTAATGAACGGAAACTCCAATGAATTTTTGGTAGCACTGTATTTACTTTCTTGATAATAATCTTGTATCAATACCAGAAAGGTTTTTTACATCATTTTTAGTAGCTTTAAAAGTATATGCATTGCAACCAAATAATAATAATAATATTGCGAGGCTTTGTCGTAGCCCAGAGTTCTCGGGGACATTATACGTACAAAAACAATCCTAAGATTAAATTCAACGCGAGAAATTGTAACCAGTGGTTGTTCCAGGTGTCAGAAGGATGTAGTGCAAGAATTTCTTGCATGAGAATACGTGTCAAATGCTGTAGATGTAGATTAGTTGCTCTGACTAAATTATGGAGTTTTTCCAGGTATTAGAGTAAATATAATTGTGTAATTAATTACAAGATATGCTTCGGTCTAACTAGGCAGTCTGTAACTTATTCGCACGTGTTCATAAACATTATAAAACAACATAAGAACTTGAGATCTGCTTGTATGTTCACAGTATTTTGAGAATTTTGGTAAATGAATGATATTAGCTGCCAGTAAATTTCAATATTAGCGGCATTTCGAAAAACGAAAATTCTTGAATCATTTCTCCCTTTTGGATCCCACAAAATCTACGAGTGTTGTTCATGTTACCCCTATTTGGTAGTTTCCAATTCATATCTTTTGTATGTAAACCATAATTAATTAATTACCCGTGTTTTAATTTGTTTACAATTACCGGTGTTATAAATATGTTAAGATGTTAACCGTTATTATACATATATGCATAGCAGTCAATAGTGAGTACAAATGCGACAAAAATAAGTGAAAATTAAAATGCACGTCGCTTAATCTAGGAAGCCACAGATTATATAGGCTTATTCCAAAGTAGAAGCCAAGTACAAATAACAGCAAACACTTAGTTTCATAATATAATTTCATAGTCTTGTGTTATTTGCTCGCACACACAAACACACAATACGAAAGGAAACAAAAAATGTCAGTAATAATATACTTCAGTCAAATTAGATTTGTATACACCTTATTTATCAATGTTATAAACAGCCATTTATGATCTTACATTATACCCTCTTTTGTTACATAATTGCTTTTGCATTCACTGAACATAATTTCAGTAAGTTTGTAAAGTTCGTTACAAATGTAGAAGCTTAGTTCTTGTAATTCATACCTGTGGTATTAAAAATAATGTTTATGCAAATAATCAGTACCTTTGAATGTCATTATTTGTTACACATTTTGATTACCAAATATATATATATTACCGTAGGGAGTTTCACACAATCCAATGTTCATTGCGAAGTCCAGAATGAATCCAAGTACCTAGTATTTAATTTTTTAAGATTTAACTCAGACAATATAGTCTCAGTTATGTGACATGATTGAAAAAAAAAGAAATGATCAACGGAGGAGCTCATAACTGACGACACACCAGAGAAACTTGTAGTCAAGTTTTGCTCAGAATTTCATGCAGTCATGTCTTCGGTTTTTTGAATAAGAACATCGATCTAAACATTAGTTTTCAACTGCTGATTGCAAGGCAGTACTTATAGTTATAAATTGAACTTGCATGTTACGTGTGAACATGCATTTGGAAAAGATTTTCTGGTTGTTAATACCGAAAAATGTTAAGTAGTAAGTTTTTAAATATTTGAAAGTGTGTTAGCATCCATTTGTTCATTCTAAATAATACTCAATATTGATTCCTTTGATCGTATTTACATATAAGCTTTAGAAATGAAATTCATAGTTGTTCATCACAGTGCGTTATTTACATTTTGGAAGGCTACCTAAATCTCTTCATGTATACTAATGGAAAACAATTTTTCCCTTTTTTCTGACTAACCACCGCAGTTTCAAAATGTCAAAATAACGTGTCGTTTTTGTTTTTACTAAATAGGGTACTATATACAATATTTTTGTTCAAGACTCATTATTTATGGTGAGGTATATTATAGTGCTGCAACGCGCAAGTACATCTGCATCGTAGAAGTTTTTACATGAATAAGCGGATTGCAGTGGCTTGATGAAAAGATTGTCGATAATGATTACTCATGAAAAGCTTTCTAGTTCATGTTTCGTGTTGTTATAAAATAACTAAAATAACCATGAAATATTCGGTCAATTTCTGTGTAATCGGGATTTAATAATAATTAAGAAAATGTAGAAGATCTGATATCCTGCAACGTACATTCTACGGATGGACTTTCATTAATGCATTTAATAATAATAATTAATGATATAATAATAATAATTGGATTATAATACAATTGAGATGCTAAAATAATGCATTGAAACTTGTTAAAAATAGAAATGCCTCGTCAGCAATTTTTTTCTCGATGTTACACGATTAGAATGAAAAAATTGTGTTAAAAAGGTAGAACGAACGAGTCTGCAAAAGCGACAAAAGTGTCAATTAATGAAACACAATTTAATACTATTCCTACTCCTAGTATAATTCCAATGAAATGCATTAGGTGTTTAGTAAGTACTCTAAATAATAAGAGTCTATAAATATGTTCGAACACGTACTGTGTACACGTACAATAAATTATTATTATCCAGCAAATTGCAACAATAAAAGTGGTTTCCCTCAGCTTTCTTATTGTTAGGTAAATATTCCTAATTAAGAATCCAACTCCGATATCATATATTATGACATCTCCAGGTCACTGTAAGAATAGGAAATTGGGACTAGTCCCAATCTATGTAGTTTTTTCAAGTTTGTTCGCGTGTTAGTCAAATTATGACATTTCTATTATTTCTGTATCGATGCATTAAATGGCACACATATACTTTCGATTACATTCCCCCGAGATTATAATTTTGACAAGCTGCATGTCCTTACCAGGGCAATCACTTGAATCACTTCCATTTCCCCACCTTTTACTTCCCTTTTGCTTGGCCTTTTTTACTAGAAAAATTTAAATATCTCTGTTTAACTTACGTAATTTAAGGCAAACTCAGAAAGACAAGGTAGCGGAACGGCTGCAAATGAATATAAAAGTCAAAGTTCTTTCAGTACTATATCATAAAAAGATAGAAATCATGCAGTGAATTCCTTACCACATCAATAAATAGAGACAAATGCTCCTTCCCTCAGCAAAATATCATGATGAACATGAGTGACTGAAAGGCCTTGGGCCTCATTTTCGATACGAAGATATAACACATATGTAATTACTATACGGCTAGATACATTTCTCGAGTGCCCAACTTTATAACCCTTCAATTAATAATTGTTTTCAAGTTATACTTCATCATGTACATTCTACATTGTATTCTTTATTACACCGGAATAATAATGCTACAAGAAACGTAGGAATTTAAAATATGACTAAAGTGTAAGTTTATAGAAACTGGAAATATCTCCTTCCAGCTTTCAGGGTGTTAGCAGAGGACGTCATAATGACATGTACCATGTACCATTAAAATTTATGGACAACTTACAGGTAACCTTTTGCCAATGCTTTCACCCAAACTTAATCGGTGCAGCTCCTTGCTTGAATATCTAATCGCCCAGAACCACATGACACATAGAATGAATGAAAAAACCGGTACGTGCTTGGCTATATACCATAAATAGAATAACGTCAGAGGTTACATTACAATCCCACATATCTTGGAAAAATTTTCTGCGTGTAACTGCATTGCAGTTAGGTCATTTCCATGCGTGACATTACATGGCATATACATACATCTCCCACATACATACATGTACATTATAGTTTATTATCATATCAAATCAAATTTTACTTCAACTAGATATACTTACACCAAAACTGTACACCAAAAGCTGAACGAATGCTCTTTCAAAGAGCTAAAACTCTCAAATGGGCAAAATCAAGCTCAGTTGTATCTACTAACCCCACTTCAATTGGTCAGTTCTGCAAACTTACATATGTGATGGTGATAGATAGTTATCCTGAAATTTTCTTCTTATTTAAATATAGCGTATATATAATTGGCACTCCAGGCAACAACGTCTCATCCCTAACACGATGTAACTTTTCTATTCATATCTTCCAAATGCACCGTAATTTATTACCCGTTTGGCTCAAACGTCAGTAAACTTTTGCACACCTAATCGATTATGCAAAAATATTTATCATTCCTTATGAAATGCAAATGTTGAACTTTGAGACGCTACAAAAGGTGACGGAAAGTTTGAAATGTCAAGAATAAATTTTCTACATGGATTTTTCCTATGCATTCACTCATGGAACTAATTGGGCTATTTATTAAAATACATTGACAAAAATTGCTTTATATACTCACGGATTTGTATTTCGAAATCCTACCCAGTCTTGGATAAACTTTTACGTAGTTCTTTCATACAAAATTATTACGAAATGGAAGGGAATGACGGTTAGTTTCGTAATAATAATACTTCTTCGAATGCTAATTTCACAGATATTTCAAGAAACCGTTCCATACAAACCATTTCACTGGAATAGAAAATAACTATTTATTCCCTAATGTAAAGAATACATTGAAAAGAACATAGTACATAGCAGCTTCGAGACCTATTTACCCCAAAGGAATTATTTTCAAAGGGAATTTAATCACACCTCAAAAAGCTCGTTGTTCAAGACCTATGTGTAGGTAGCTACTATGTGTATCTGTGTACATAAGGTTATATGTACGAAAACGTAGCTAATTTGTAAGTTTATTATTTACATAGGAACAAAAGGGGAAGAACTTCAAAAGCATATCATTTTCAAAAGCTATAGTGGTAGTCAATTGGGAGCAAATAGTACTTAAACTTAAGAATCTATTTTCAATTGAAAAAGGCTTTTTCCAAAAGGAAATACTATAGTGAGTTTTTGAATGAGACCACAGGGAAATTATTTTGATAGGAAGATAATAACTATTTACTCTGTATAATTTGCTATATTCACATTTGTATACGTATGCGGAGGAGAGGGAGGCCTACTTTTATCATGTCAAAGGCATTTCAGAGTCTAAACTTTCCAATTTTCCTATTATTAGTGTATTTATTCATTCAGTTCAGTTTATTTACACAAACGCTCAGTCAGTATTAATTAACATATTAGGATTTACCCTCTAAACATGATAATAATTTTGTGGGAATTCTGTTTTTTTCTTCATCCCCCAATTCATTTAAATTTCCTTATAAAAATAATGTGACATAATTATATTATTGATAAATATTTGTAGTAATTTTAATTAATGAAGACAAGGTTTACCGAAACTGTTCATCTTCACAAAAATATTGATTTTAGTGATGAATTATTCCGTGCTTAATTAATACTACGTGAGGATTCACACGGCTTCTGTAAACTCAGGCCTCAAAAATACCATGGGAAAGATATGAAGAACATCTGTATATTATGATTACTGTCAATTGAAATGACTACACAAAGTTAAAGATGAGCTGATGGTGGACGTCATATAAAGGCAGGCTCAAATCACGTGCAAGCAACTCTCTAGTCATCTCTCTCTCTCTTCTTTGTATGACTATTTCATCCTCATCCTCAATATCTATCCTCCTCAACTGTACAAATCATAATTTCTTCTAACTAAATCTATCAATAGAGAGGACTATTTTTCGTGGCTATAATCATCACGTAGCGTTGAACTCCCTCCCATTGCTGCAGCCGATACGAAACCGATGATATCCACAAAATTTCCTCTGCAAGCAGAACAACGAGGATTTCTAAGGAAACTTCTTTGAGTTTATAGAAAAATCAAGAACTACTGAAATTTATCAATATTAATACATATATCTGTGATTGTTGAATTTGTTCATTCGTTTTTTACACCAAAATATCTATTTTTTTCTAGTACATCAGTACCTTTTTCCTTCAGTATAATAATAAAATTATCTGTTGGCAAATCAGCGGGGGATTTAAAAGATAGTGACGCTATTTTCATGTAATTAACAAAAACAAAGCATCGCATAGTAACAAAAAGAATCAAAAATTGTGAAAAAGTCGTGCAACTTTCACCGCCCTAAACTACTACACTTTTCACTTGTGCCTATAACCGTCCATTTTTTGAAGATTTTATGAGAGACCTGCCTGTTTTGCCGCGAGAAGTCGAGAACGAGTCTAGTCAGTCCTTGATATCAGCATTTTTGCCCTGCCAACGTAAGATCCAATGCTGAATGAAATATTCATGGAATTATTGAAATCGATTTTATCTCTACGAATAATTTTTCTAATTAAATTTATAGCTTGGTGGGTGTAGCATAGAATTTACGAGATATTTTAAATGACCAGGAATTATTTCGGGGGGAATTTTAAATTTGCTCCAATAGAAAAGCATATTATGAAATTAAAATTAATAATTAATTATTATTTAGCACAAAAATATAAATTCCTTTGATACTTATTGTGACACACTATAATTTATACAGAACTTCTACGCAGATAATGTTTTCTTGGGGACAATCTCTTGGGACAAGTCTCGTGATTCTATTGACCTGTATGTACTGTAGGTGCGTGGAGGGCATGTCATTTTTGGGTGTGTTCACACCGTTAGGATCTTATCTTGGATCTTATAGAGTGGAAAAACAGTTTCATCAGAATATTCATATAAAAACTAGTTTGTCCAGAATGAGGAATATAAAGTGTAGATATGAGTAATTACATAGTGAGGGTACATTAATATGAGCTGTGATTGGTTGTTGTTGTAGGTTGTGGCACGGGAAAAATGTCGTCGATTCCAATGGGGGCTCATGCAGCCTTCAAGGTTCGAGATAAAATGAATGGTCAGCCTGATGGGAAGCAAGGTTCGAGTCAACAACAGTCTTCTATGAAGATGACTCCGCCGACAAGCAACGGTATTAGTGCATTTTTTGATCCAACTGTAGATACGAAATATGTATAGATATATATTTTACCTTATACTGTTAATCTAAATAATTGCCCTTGTGGTGACTGCAGTTCCTCCTCGAACATTAATGAAATTATTATGACACAAGAAACCTCTCTCTCTCACTCCCTCTCTCGCTCTCTCCTTTTTATCGAGCTAAGTCATGTAGAATTTTGATGAGTCCCTGTACTATATCTCCCATCTTTTAATTAAAACCCCTTTCTTAGCCAAGTCTAAAAGTAAAAGCATTAAAAATCAATTTTACGACTTTCTGCAATAGTAATTGATGACAAAAAGTAAGCCAGGTCTTGTTACACAACAAGTGTTGTAGAATCCTCTCCAATAAGTCACGTATTTCATTTGACTTAGGTAAGCAGAACATATCGGAAATGTCTGATAAGCAAAGTTTTACCGTAGCAATTGATTGCAATACTAGAGCGAAGTAATCTGTTGCCAATGGTCTTTGTGTAACCTTAAGAGAGAATCTCCTTGTAAAACCCTCTAAGCATACCAATCGACCCTTTCTTTATCCTCTCCAACCTTCTGCTCGGCTTCCAAGGGGAAAAAGAAATTTCAATTTCCTTCCAACAAAATTATACCTCAACAAATCCTTAGATTATTATTTGATTTTCAAATGAAAATGCTCCTGATAATATCTAAAGTACTAACTGACTAAGTCTACCTTAAAGATAGGCTTTTGTATTCCTTATACATTGTTGTTTCCCTGAACGGTTGAGGTCAATTTGGAATTTTGTTCTTAATTCTTTCTCCCCATCTTTTTTACACGTTATGCGTAATAATAAGTGAAGAGGAGAGGTAAAATCAAAGAGACATAACAATAGGAGCTTAATGCCACAAGACAGACTTGTAATTTCGTATGAGAAAGAGTCTAACCTGTGTCTGTTCTTTGTCAGAGAGAATGTCTTGGGGAAAAAAGCTCTTTGGAATTTAATTTATCATTTTATTAAAGTTTCTGCTCTTTGTAGACGAACGATTCTATAGTGAAGAATTTTTTTGCGGGGGCAGACCAAATACCTTGAAATATTTAAAAAATTCTATATACGTCATGGAGATTTTTTTAGGATACAAATTTAAGAGAATTTTTTTATATAGTGAAAACAGCTAGGGAGGAACATAACATTGCATTATGAATTTGTCCATTACATGTTGTCACGGCTCGAATAGTTACAATCAGAAGGAAAGGTTTTAGGATAAGACAAATGTTCTAAATTCGTAATTTTTTTACTCTACTTTTGAGTACGACTGAAATGTACGTATATATTTTATCACATATCACCTCTAACCTTAAAATTCTATCACCAATCAAGGTCTCGACAAGATTTGCTTGGAAAGTCTAAGCTTATGGGATGTGTAGCTACATCACATGTGTATAATAAAGATGTGGTTAAAATTAATTGCTTACGTGCCTTGGAAGCAGTTGACGCGCGGGGTGGGGGATCTACAAGAAGGAAAAAAGAAGTTTCTCCTTATTGTCACACTAATATAATTTCAACTCTGACCTTTCCAATTTCTTGAAATCTCTCTAATTCGCTCAAAATGTCATTTTGTGTAGTCATGAGGCAAGCACAAGTTTGATTATGCAGCCAATTAATTTAATTTTATTATTACACATGCTTATACGAGCATCAAGGCTGTAGTCCCTTCATTATTCACATTCACTGAATTTCTTCAATTGAATTTTCAGAAGTTAAGTGAAGTTGTGCTCAACTTTTCCTAAATTCAACTGATGAAGAAGAAATAAGGACGAGGATGATTTTGTTAGAGACCATTAAGGGATTGGAAAGTTCCAAGCCTGGATTTCTTCTGGTTAGTTAGACCATTAATAATAGGATGGAGGAAAATATATACTATTGCCAAGGGCAGGTTTTAACTTGAGCTCAGTTCTTTACTCCGTAGAGTCAGCTTTAGGAAAAGAGATTCATTTTGATGATGATCAAGGAGAGGGAAAGCTTTCCCTGGGGGGTTATTTATTGTATAAGTCGATATGTGTGCGGTGTTGTGGAGCATTACAAGAGAGTTTGGGTAGCTTTAGTAACATGAGTAAACCTCTGGCTTTGATGATTGATTCAGTATCATTTATTTTTTGTTTATTAAATTTCTCTATAGACTGTCCGGATAATCCAACCAAGTACACGAGCAAGGCCATGATGGCTATTTGGGGCATGTACAACCGCTACTCTGTGCATAACTTCAAGAGCAACATTAGTTCCTACGACAAGGTTTAAAAAAATAACAAGTCATTGGTTTCAAAATTAGCTTTTCAGGAGTAATATAACCGCTAGGAAATTTCCCAAATTAATTGGACTCATCCTCGAATTTTAGCTTCTATCCAAATTGTTTACATTGGTGTATTGTAGTAACAGATATAGATATAAAAATTACATGTAAATATAATTACAATATAGAATTTCAGAAAATGAATTTTTGAATTTATTTTATTATGATGTGAAAATTACAATTTTGCTAAATTATTATTACTTAGATACACATACATGTAACATATACAGTACATTTATGCTCCTTGAAATTAGTAACCTTTGCCTTGTTTGTTTGAGAGAAGGAAATAAAGAAAAATTTAGACAAATTTCTGGGTTTTTTAAACGACATGAATAATTTCTTCAGCATTTCTGTGCATTTCCTTCAGAGGCATAAGCATTTGTTGATATTGTATTGTACATTGTATTTTATCATAATATGTGAATTCAAAACTGTACGAAGACATCCTCTTGGGTTTCATTGGCCAACTTGAAGTTTAGTGGTACGTTGGAAGTGCACTCTAAAGATTTTTTGGCACAGTGAGTACCTCGACCAGCACACATCTCGAGAGGAAGTTGATGAAGCAGTCCTGAAATGAAACCAGCATTGAGGCAATCTCCTGCTCCTGAAACGCTCTTCAAATCCTCTGGAGGAATATCCGGTGCTGGGAAATGTCTGACCTGGATATTTCCCCCATCTCTTTCAAGGACCTTTAAATTATACAAAGAG
>JAQFXU010002458.1:0-20630 GCA_034693705.1 Spatulosminthurus flaviceps
AGTACTAATGCGCAATAAATCCCATTATAATTCTAAGAAAAATGAAAGAATCAACAAATAAAACCACGAAAGGACATTGCGACCTCACTCCTATGGACGAATACTACTACAAAGACTATAGATGAAACGGAGCAAGAGAAAAAAACTTGGTTCAAAAGGAGAAGGATGATATTTTAGTTCCAGAACAAAATCAAGTTAAAGGAAAGACAGCTGAATTTTCGCAAGCCCTCCTTGACTTAACTTTACCTAATTACGTCTCTCTTCATTCATAGCTGGGCTAGACGGAACCAAGTTAGAAGGCCTACAAAGGATACTATGGCTACAGGTACAGTGTGGAAAGAGGCAAATTGAGGTACCTAACTTAAGAGAGGATAGGTAAAAGTTGCTCTTGAGAAGAAAATCCAGAGCAAACTTTCAATGAGCTGTCCTCATACTTATCATCAGCTTTTCAGGTACGGAACGTAACGACTGGAACAAACGAGTGATGAACGAACCGGCAGAAAGAACTAAAATGTTTAAATAAATTTATATAAAGGAAGCTCATTGTTATTACTTAAGAGTCTCTTTTGATCATAATAGACGTTTTTGCTTCCATACACTCGAAAGTAGTCAAAAGACTTCTGGATCTTCATTTGTATAATTAAGAGTCCTAAAGTGCATTTGTTTTACATATATAGATTTACCAGGATGAATGCATAAACCAAAACTACCAAAAATAAAAAGGTTCATCAAGATTTTACAGCGCATAATTTTCCATACCCCTCAAATCAAATGGTCACGCCTACCCACACTACACAGGTATCCCCATCAAAATCTGCAGTTAAATTTACTATATTCCATATATTTCTAATAATAGTACAACGCAGAAGTGTACAAGTACTTCCATTCACACATGCACATACACAT
Source organism: Spatulosminthurus flaviceps (assembly GCA_034693705.1). Classification (NCBI taxonomy): domain Eukaryota; kingdom Metazoa; phylum Arthropoda; class Collembola; order Symphypleona; family Sminthuridae; genus Spatulosminthurus; species Spatulosminthurus flaviceps. Next base: position 907 of record JAQFXU010002458.1, read on the forward strand.
AAAAATATACATAAATAAAATCGCCTTTCATAAATATCGCCAAAATTATATCAAAGCATATATTATTGTAGGGAGATTGTCCCAGATTAAATGTGCACATCCAATATCTCTCTTGATTGCACCTTCTGTAATCTCCGCCATTTCTCTTTCCTCGTAATTACCACCTCTCTCTTTCTCTTTCTCTCTCTCCCCCAGCCAAACCTTCCGACATGTCTCTAGCATAAATAAATAACTACGGGTACATCTCCAACCATCGTACTTTTACATACGCTGTGAATATATACGTACCACTAATAATAATTGTTCTTCCTTGTTCCACCTTCATTGGCAGGAAATAAAAGAAGGCTGAAAATTATAAGAAAAACCTCAACAACGAGTGAACTTCATCATCATCTAGTTTCCTGATGAAAAGTAAAAGAAGTTCTTTTTAGCTTAGAAAAAAAGAACACTTGATATCTTGCTTTGTAATAATACTAGAAAGGCTACCACTACTTCACACAAGAAGAAAGTGAATAGAATACTATAGTAAGCTTATTTCCAGCCAAATCTTCTTTCATCTTTTTTCCTCCCTAGGGTTCATAAATACATATAGATAGATATTTCTCGCACTTTTTCTTGGAATCCACTTTATAAAAAATACTATGTACTTTTAGAACTTTAGCCACGGTAAACCCACAGGAGTGTCAGCCATTGTGACAATAAGGCAGGCAAGGCTTATATAAATAAATAACTTTGAATGGTGGTGTACCGCTTTTATTTGAAAGTCAGAGCTTAACAAAACCTTTTTAAAGCTCTTTGCTGTCTGTACAGTATTAGAAACTTCTATAAACTCCGCGGATAAAAATGGTTCTATAAGGGATACTTTTCCCTTTCAAAATAGAATTCAGGATGTGTTTATCTTCAGAGATTATGACACCTACATGTGCTGTAACTACAAAGGGTGAAAGTCGGTGGATGTGCTACACTAATATCAGAGGCAAAGCAACAACAATCACAGCACACAAAAGCTTCAAGGTCTATAATATATAAGAGGATAGAGGAAAAGGCTAAGCCCTTTGATTCACCTCAGCAAAATACCATATCGGTTTAACCTGTCCATATAGACAGAAACATCTCTGTAAAAAACTCACAGTAACGATCGAATATAATACAAGCGGACATAAACAAGTTCTGAAATAAAAATCGCTCGAAAAAAATGTCGAATATTAACTAACATAAGGTCAGATTTTTCTTCAAAAGTGATGAAAATAAATGTTACTCGATGCACATACATACTACACGTATCATCAACACGGTAGAGTCACCGGTTCAATATGTGTAACACAATTTTCTGGAAGCTAAAAAGAGAAATCAACTAAAATAGGACTTTCAAAGAGTTGAAAAAAATGACTGAGCCGAGAGGTTATTTCATTAAAGTAGCATCACGTTGCAAAGAATGTAATAAGTTAAGAAGTAAAAAAAAAAGTATCTTCAGAGAAACCATTTTAGTTCCGATGAATTTTGCAAGCACTAACAATATTAATAAATTTTTTGTGATGAAAACATGGAACCATCGCGTCTGGTACTCAAAATGATTTCATGCTAATTTTTTGCAGAATGACACGGAAATTGCATCAAATAAAATCTTATATCAAGCACACACTCTGGATTTGAAATGTAGATACTTACAGAGGAGCTTTCGTGACAGCATCTTGAACTACTCCTATCGTCTCTTCAATTTTCTGGACGCTTTCATTATTGAAGTCGTTCAATTTATAAACGTTTTTCGTAATTTATTCGCACCAAAATCAATTTTTTCCACAGTTTTCCCCGAATTGATCATCAAGTGCGCATTCACGTGCATGTTCCATAACCAAATCAAACAAAACGCGTGTCGAGACGTGAGAGCAGCGTGTGGTGAGGCAGGCAGGGCGTGGTATAAACCATATAAAATAATAAAATTAAATAATATGAATAAAAAATTGTACAGCTAAATAAAACTAATTACGGTGATTAGCATTACAAGGCAAGGAGAGCAGGAACAACATAAGGGCAATAACAATAGAATCTGACAGAGCTACTGAATTTTACATTAGCGTGCTAAAAGTGTTTCCAAATTAAAATAGGTCAAAATAAACCAAGCCTACTTTATCAAAATAATTCCTATTTCTACAGCATAATAAATTACCTAATTTGATGATACTACATACAAAAACTTTGAAACACGGTGTACAAATATTTCATTAACATTTCAAATTTTAAAAATATTGAAAGGAGTCGTCGGCCAAAGTTAGGTCTTTAAAATGGATTCCATGAGGGCGAATGTAAAATAAGCAGATTAATTTAGATAAACTTTCTAATACGAAGGCAGAACCGCACACGGAGTGGAATAACTCATAATGGTTCCAAAAATTATGCTGACGGTTTGAAGAACGCGGAGTGGCAACTCTTCGCATGAGGATAGGAATGCCCAATAATAAGATATAATCTTGCAATATTAATTAAAATTGTAATTATGTATGAGAGCAAAGGTTGAGAATAGCTAACAGCCTCAAGTCTATGTAATTAGTGCAAATGCCTTTTCTATGGCGTCATTTACATTAACTTCATGCCTTTACAAATCCTTACAAAGGTCCGGGTATAGCCAATTAGTTTCTTGCCATCACATTACTAACGAATGCATAATTCGAGAGAAATTTCAAAAGACAACTTAAACTTTTTTCCATAATAATTTCGCAAAATACGTACATGGTCTAACAGTCTAACTTATAACATAGGTGGTATTAGTATCAGCAGAAAAAAAAACACTTTTAACGGCGCCTTTTCTCTAAGCTGTATTATTAGTTTTTCCGAAACTTTCCTGACTACTTTTAGTGTAAATTCTGGTGGCCAACTTGCAAAATTATTACATATCATGTTTTTCATCCTGGGGGAACGATTTTGTAATTGTATAGATTTCGAGAAAATACCACACTGTGACCTAGCCCATACAAGTTACACAATGGAAATTTTGTCAATAATAATTCATTAAAATTATTATTGGTATTGGTACATAATTTTATTCTAAATATAAACTTACGCATTAGATTCTCGGACGTTTTTGATTCCTTGGCCCATGTCTTGAGTGAATTCACCCCATACTGAAACTCCGAGTTTCTTTTTTAATTCATAGGATCTCCTGGTCTTGGCATTGAGAACCTGAACGTGAAATATCCTAAATGTTATTTGCAAGTTATTCAACATATAAGTTATAATATAAATTAAATGTCAACATATCTGAAGCTTTGGTCAAACAAATAGTTTTACAACAAAGAACCTCTATTTACCCACGCTTTTGTATGACATTCGATACTACACTGCATGTATTAAGCGAAATACGCTAGAAAGTAATTATATATATGAGTTAAAATATTACTTGTTTTAAAGTCAGGATTTCATCTTCAATTTGGTTGAGCTCCGCTTGCCATTCAGTTCTAGCGACTTCTAATTCCTCAGCGGTCATTCCTAATTCAATAGCTGAACCAATATCATTGATGGAATTGGAGTTGCTCACAGCTCCAATAGATCCACCAATTGAGTTGGTTTCTGAAAAAAAGTAAAGACCCAGTCAATTTGAAATGCAAATCATCAACAGACTATAAAACACAGAAATTATTCTTTTACAACTTTCACATGATATTAGAGCTTAGTTAATCCAAAATACCAGGCATTCCATATCAAACGTATCCGAGGTACAGTGTACAGGGTACAAAATTTTTAAATGAATGTATTAGTATGATTCAAACCTTGACCCAGGGTTAAAAATTTCTTGAAATGTTGGGAAGGACTAACTTTCGCACTATAAGGTTTATCAAGATTCTGGTAAAGAACGCGAATATTTTTCTGCAATTTATTCCGTCGCTTCCCTACCATTCCCTTGACACTCGATGCAACTTTTTCCGCCTTCTCTCTTACACGCTGTTTCAATTTGGTTCCACTGCCACTGGCAACAGGTACAGATTCATCACAAGATTTATGTAAATCCCTCCTATCATCACAAGGATCCAGCTCAACTGAAACCTTTTCATTCTCAGGTAATTCCGTGCAGTTATCACTACTATGACATAGTTTTGAGTACGAGTCTAGCCTATGATCCCCGTCTAAGTCACTAGCAACATCAAAAAATTCAAGATCAGATCCTGAATCCGAATAGCTCTCATTATCCTCATCTTCATCATCACTTGTATTTGTACTGATTTCAAAATCTTCTAAAACAAATTCCTGCTCAAAGCACGCTGTTAAATCCGGCTCAGGCTCCTCTGTTATTCTTAAACTTCCCACTAAATCCGGCAAGGGATCATCTAAATACTCATCTTTGGGATCGGGTTGAAATTCCAAGGAGTTCGGAGCACTGCTCTCCGTATCCCCCTCATTAATAACATCTGTCCCACTTGCAGAGGCATTAGTGGAATCTTCCGACGAAGGTCTCCGGTTGCTCATTTTGTAACTTCACACTAATGGCTATAATTACACTACTACTATTATTATGAAACAATATACGCTCCAACGTACATATGTCCATCCATGTAATTATACTCCGAACTACTTAAGTAGTAATTTATTACAAATTCGCGTGCACTCACTATCGACGCACCCAGCACTGCCAGTGAACATACACACAGGAATAGGCACACGAACTATTACACACCAATAAACAAGAACAAGAGAGTAAACAGAAAAGAAAAATAATATTTTTATGCAAAAATACGCAACAATAAATTCAGCGCAACATGAAAGGTTTGCAGGAACGAGTTTCTTCTTTCGGGTACAAAAGGGTAACTACTTCTTCCGCAAAACTGTGCGCCTAATCTCCCACAAATAATAGTAATAATAGTAAAACACGGTAGGATTAAATTATTCCACGCTTGTACATTTCCTTAATTAACTAGTTACTTGAGCTGATATGTAAGTTTCAGGGGCAAGTGGAAGTTTCAACAGTATAAGGGGACAAAAGTAAGCCTTGCAGTAAATACGTCCACCATAAAAACCATACAGAGGAAAACTACATAAAAAACAGACCAAATGGTTGTGCAATTTTACAAGAATGTAAGCACATAAGCAAATAAAACCTAGAGAGAAATTAGCAACGTGTCCAGCGAAAAACTAGCTCCTAGGTGATTATAATGGAATGATCACACGAAGAGAAGAGATTTGTGTAATGATAACTGTGACTGCAAACGTGCGGTTTTCAGTATTCGTATGCTTTGGGATACTTTGGTGACGTAAAATGTTGTAACATTGTTAAAAAGAGAGAGAGGCCAGTTCAAAGTAAGCATACGGGAGGACAGGAAAGGACTGAAAGTTGGGCAACAGGTGGAAGCTGTACGAAACCCCAGTATAAGTATAGTAGTAACTTTGAGACTCATCATCACCACCACCACCAGTAACTTTAACAATCCTATTCTATGTATTCACGAAATGCATTATATTCAACACTCGAGAGATTCAATGAATGTCCCACATTTAGTGCAAAAAACTTTCTGAGATTCAATCTTATATGTATCCAAAATTGCATCCTGCCTATTGCAATGCTGCTGCTGTTGTTATATACACCTCGAAATTTTCGCGAACGGAAAAAATACTTGAGAGAAGTATTTTTATAATACATATTTAACATGAAAGTGCAGCATATAAGTACGTATTGTCGGTCTCAAAGGAGAACAGAAAAGATAAAGTGAACGTATAAAGAAATTTTAAAATCTACAGAAATTCTGTTTTTTGCTTCCTCCCGAGCGAAAAGATTATTGCTATGTAATGATATAGTGAGACAGGGAAAATATGTATGCAGGAGAACAGGTAACTTGAGGAAAGACCTCGCTGCAAATTTTTCATCCATCCGTTACGATTCTACCATTATTTCGTTCATGTAAACACTTTGTGCATAGATACAATAGCGTATACATATACACGTCAACATTACCAACCGTGGAACAATTCACGACAATAACTACTACCACAAATTGCTTCGCTCGACTCTTTTCTCAACCCTTCTTCTCAACGATTTCAACCCTCTTCGTATGAACTATAGTGCCGTGAGCGTAAAAGGCAAAAATGCATGAAAATGCAAAAAAGCATGCTACAACCAGCATTCATTTGAAACTTTTCAACAGTAAGAACTTAAGAGCTTAGTAACTGCAACCAGTGAGGTAGCCAACATTTATGCATTAATACAGGTACGGTATAAAATGGTTCGTTCACCTCAACGTGTACTGTGAGAGAAAAAATTGGCATGATGAAAACCCTCCCACACCAATTTATTCCATCCTTAAAATCCTCCGGGGTATAAAACGTCACGGCCCACAAAACCTTCCTACCGCATCAAATACGGTTTCCAACTGGTCACTAGCTACACACTAAACTGCCAATTCTAATGTCAATATTGAATGAGTTTCGTAAATAGTTAGAAGACTGGTAGTTTATTGGAAGATGGAACTGTAATTACTTTTATATCAATTAATCAATCTTTCAATTACACTTGGTCCCTTGGCGAATGTTCTAAATAAATTTTTCGTCTCCAATGACATCTACTTGACTAACATTTCGCTTCAGCTCCCGAAGTACACGAACATTTTTTCTCAGTTATATACGAATCATACTCATCTTCAATAACAATGTACACTGTACAAACCCGGAATACACTGGTTTTTTATGCAAAACAATCAAAGTGAATGATTCCCTTAAATAATCACAACAAAATTCCACTTACCAGAAGTAGATTGATGAAGGCTCATGGTGACTTCCGAAGAAATTGGACGAAGGCGCTTGTCTATTGCAGTAAGAATATAAGTACTTAAAAGGAATTAACCCTGTGATGTTGGTCGAGGAGGTTGGCTGGTTTCTTACGTCTGAATGGCTGTAGAAACAAAAACAAAAGTCACATGAATTCCAAATGAACAACTCTCAGCACTGTTCATTACAATTATATTGGTCATGTGTTGATAAAAATGCTGCTCTGCTGACCTATTACAACACTAGTACGTACTTTCCTGTTGCTGTCATGTTACACAAAAATTCACTCCTAATATCGCTATTTAGTATCACAGAGAACGTTCACTATCTAATATAAGAGAAGAATGAGTCATGTCTAAATATCATGTTTGTGTACTCAAATGCATAATCGATCCCAATTGTTAATAATTGCTCACAGTTTAACCACAATTTCTTTCCCCCGTCCTAGTCTTAACACTCCAGTACTCCAGTCTGGTAATACCATATATTCCAGCCAGTATTATAAATTCTACTAGAATTGTGTAAACGAACGACCTCGAACTTGATTGCCCCAACATATTAAATGTTATTGTGACAGTGGATATCAATAATGAATATTGAAGTAACTTTTGTCTCAACCTCTTTCTTATAGTTTATTTGTAACATAATGTTGCATTAATATGTAAATACCGGCTTCTCCTTAGAATGACATTGATCCAAGTCCTAAATTCTTTATGTAGATACATTTTTGTCAAAGTCAACCCAAGCATACTATACTTCTGTATTCTACTCTGTATTCCACATTTCAGTTGAATTTAATAAAATTAAATAACAATAACAAGCTCAAAACAAATCAAATATTAATGACTAAACATCCAATAATTGATTGGTCCTTTCATACAAAGTTCATTTAATAATCACATTCTCTAAATAAAAACGCTATAACCTTCCGCCAAAATTCAACCAAATGTTTTTGTGAAAAACTATTATTACAAAAACATATCTCAATATCTCAATATTTCAAATGTTCCAAAGCAGACAATTTCCTACTCATGAATATACGCACGACGTGAGTGACCTCTTTCTTATGAAATATTCTCGGTAGCGAGTATTTCCTTCCTAATTCCATGTAAATTCTTGCAATCAGCTTGGACAATTTACACTTCTAAATCAAAGTAAACATGTAAATACATTCGTAACAAATGATTATTTCATAATCTCCAATAGTCAAAACATGCAATAATTCTGAGCACCACAAATTGTGGCACATAATGACGAATGTCATCTGCAATCGGAACCAAAATAAAATAATGCAACAAAAAGATTATTAAAAAACAACAGGTAATTTTTATCCCCTTCATATTTAAATTTTAAATTCAAAAGAGTTAACTTACAAAATCCAACGTATTCAGTTCCTATTTCGTTTCAAGTACTTCCCAAGTAGTACTTACAAAATACAAGTTGTAGGAATTGTAAATGAGATACTCTTCTTATTGCAGTCAGCACATGTATACGGTGGCGAAGTCTTTAAAAAATGCAGATACGACTTTTATAACATACACTGCGTTGAATCCTGGAATGCCACGTCGTGGACTGGTGTCCTACACATATATTCAAATGTATAGATCTTGTCCAATAAATAAATGACGATCAAAACTTGACTTCAATACAGTAAGTGTACGTAATCAACTTGTAACTCCCAGTTCCAAATTCCCTGGATGTCCGCGGTTAGTGGAACAGACTTGTCTGCAATGAATATATTAGGGGCAGAAATAATATCAGTGTCTGTACAAATGACAGCTGAAGATGAGTCATTCGGTGACGAACTTTGAACAACCGTGTTTCCAATCATAAACGAATGTGTGAATCCACGGACCGCAATATTATGAGAATGTTAATACTGACTTTGCATGGATCTATGATCACCTTACTACCTACTGCCTTTAGGATTACACTACACCCAGCATGCAACAGTCTTTGCTTTCATCAGACTCACCTACAATTATTGAACTTGGATATGAATGGACCTTTTCAAAGCAAAGGTTTGTCAATGAGACTTCACCCAAATTTTAACAACCAAAATACTCTTAAGGATTTGCAATTTCCATTTTATAGTGAATGTATGGTTAATAAAAGTTATAATTCCATTTGCCGAGGATTTGGGGACGATTTTGTGTACGGAGGGGGGTGTAGGGTACGCGAGCGCATCTACTAGTAGGACTTCTGTATGCTGGTGGAATTTCAAAATTAAGAGAGTCGAAGGGGATCCTCCATCCTCCCTTTTGCGGATGGAGTCGGTGGAGATGGGTTTGCGTTCCGCGGACGGCGTTACTATTTGCGGCCGTAACTTAAATTGACTTGAACTGTAAAAATTATTTTGGAATACTTAAATTTTTTCAGTCTTCTACCTTGTATAGTAGTAAGCACACTGTAGTAAGTGACAGTCTTCCATGGAGTCAGAGTAATTATTCCTTAAGATTGGTACCGAACCCCGTCCCCCGTCAGGTGCGTCGCAATGAGGGTGTCCCTACTTACCTAAGCATTCGAAATTTTCTGTCACATTCATTCAGCTGACGACGAGAAAACCGCAGCCAGTCTCGTCGTCAATAACAACAACGTTGCCACTTGTCACCGCCTACACTAAAAATTCCTCCATTAATTGACATATAAACGGAAATAACGATTCCAGAATCTAAACTGCATTTCTTACTCCATTAACAAAATTTTATAAAATTTTGTTACCAGGTCAGTAAGAAACTCTTCTCTTAACCTCAAAGCATTCAAAATTTGTCAGCTGAAAATCCTCAACAGGATAGGTATATACCTAAGTACAAGATTGTATTTCAAACAGAGGGGTTTTCGACTGAGGCTGTCAGGGGTCGTAATGGTGGGAATGTTGGAGGCTGAGTTTTGGTTCCTCAGGAGGGTGACTTCTCGTAATGAACCTCTAAAAAAAAGTTTATTTTCATTAGAAAAAGTATGTTTCTAAAGATGGTTTCGCCTTGCCCGAAAGTCGCAATTGACCCAGATGCCTCCAGAGCGCAGATATCGCTCGGACATTTCGACACGATTTTTCGTTTCTTCTCCAGCGGAGTGACGAAACACATCGCTAGAGAATCACACGGCTACACACCACGCTGAATTGTTTGTGCCGGTCAGATTGCCTCTTTCCAATTTTTCCAAGTACGTCTGAACCGAATTATGGCTGGTTTTAAAAATAAAGTTATGGCTTGTGTCTCAATGCTTGTTCATACTTACAATTAGTCACATCTGCATTCTTTAATCAGTAACGTCTGGCAGTAAACTGGAGGATCACGGGTTTATTCAGAAGTAGCCGGAATCAAGCAAGCTCTGGCGAACACTTCATCAACCTTGTATGTATTCCTTAAGCTAATATTTTATACGTCGCGAAGAATTTATAGGTTCTTGTGTTGTTTCAAGGTACACATATGTATATTCTCATATACGGTCATGCGGGCCGCAATCATTATCCAATGAAATACTCCGCTGCCTGTGTGTGGGTATATAGTCATATGTGTGCATGTAAAGTGGTCATATGTATATAGTTTATTGTGCGGGTTAGACTGGATTTCAACGTTACGGCACAAGAAGCAGCACCTACTTGCAGATGTTGGGCTTAGATGTGAAGTCCCTCTGTATACAAGAATCTTGCGATTTGATACAGAGAGTTCTTTTTCGGGGTGTTTTGTATTTATTCTCGTGTGAGTTCGAGTTCAGTATACGGGTGTTTATGTATGTAAGATCAATAAGAAAATCGGGTCAACAATTTTGCAGTAAAATCTACTTGGAATTACTGCAATTTTACAGCAGTCCCCCCAGCATTGACCAGTTTGTTGCTTCGATTGTGTTAAAGACTTGATTGGAGAATTTTAAACTTATAGCCAAGAATATTTGTAGGACTGTGAGACGGTGAGTTAATTCGAAGCACTTTTTTGTAAAGTCTCTTGTAAGAATTTGTAATGCATGTTGAATAAGTAATAGTTTGGTTTTGGTTTGAGTTTGAATTTGAATCGAATTCGAATTACATATATTGTTTTAAATTATTTGATTGCGTTTCAGTTAATTTGATGTTGTCGTTTGTTTTAGTTATGTATGGTTTTGCATACCCAATTCCCAACCTATACTTTACTATGACCATTGGAAATGGAACGTTTTCAAAATTAGACTATTGGAGGAAAAGCTTAGATATGAATTTCAAGGAGTGGCAGGAATAGCATTAATGATATTCATTATTAGTGCATAAAAGGAAGAATGAGAAAAATTGGTTGTAGATTGACCAATGTAATTAAAGCATTACACTGCGCGGGGCTGGAATCATCGACTTTTGTATCAGTTTTTGAATGACAGGATTTTTTTGTTCCTTTTCTAGAGAGAAAAATGTCAGTATTTCGAAGACATGGACCCGTTAAACGACCGGGAGGGTTCTTTCATTTCCTCGGTCAGCAGCTTAGAGTTGTAGATTTAAGACCGGTGAAGAGAATCACTTATAAGTTTGACCCTTTCCATCCAAATACGAAGGATTTCAGATCGTTAATGTTTTACATGTCGAGTCCGAAGATCAGAGATACTAATTACAATTGTGTGTTCAAAACTGAAGTCCTCTCTGACATGTCCGATCCTCTGATGCTCTGTAAATTAGGTATATGACGTTTCCTTTGGATCGGAAATTTGATTTTTTTTGTAGTACACGATTGTTTTTTGGCTGAGCTTTATTTTACTAGCTTGATTACGGGTGCTCAACTTAGACTATTTAAATTTAAATGGAATGTATAATTAATCTAATATTTCACGAAATTATTTGTGTCTTTTGCAGAGAACGGGACCCAGATTAAATTTGAAGGCGTAAATTTAACAAATTTGGAGATTCTAGAAGCTTTTAATCGTATCGTTCTGCCGCTACTTCCACCAGCGGAAGACTTGACTAAGGAAACTCCAAAGACTAAAAGTCTGAAGAAGAAATAAACTACTGAATTGATCGTGGTTAGTAGTGTTGAGCTGAGAACGATTGTAGTTCCTTGTAAGAATAGGTCTGTAAATAAACTGCAGGATAATTGAGATCATGAAAGGTGACAAGTCAGCGGCTTTTAAAGCCATTGACGAAATTTACAATGGTCTACCGGCATTTACCGACGTCTTCGACGAAGAAACATTCTACATGTTTGCCTTTGGTTTTACCTGCTGCACCATCCTAGTTGCCTTTATTCTCTCTCGGTTCATTACTTTAAAAGAAGCATTCTGATGGGTTGATTCCTGTATTGGTGTTTTTGAGTCTTATATTTAAGCTTTTTGAGTGATTTCCCCTCAAATATTATTTATTTTCAAACCTTCAAGATGTTCTCGCAACGGAAGTCTGGGATGAATAGTTGTTTTCTCTTACAAATTTGCACCCTAACCAGTTAAAAAGTAATTGTTCGAAGGCATGTTTTAACGTTTATACTTCCAGTGGCAATATAAATGCATAGAGTCGAAGTTTGAGATGATAAAGGCAGATTAGCTAGTCATGAGAAAAACTTTATTCAGCTTCTTCTTGAACATTATCTCAAAATTAGATTGTTATTCAATTAAATTTAAGTTTTGTACGTACAGAAAAACACTTGTATCCATGTTCACAAACGAGCTGACCAAAACACTCAATACACCAATTCGGTTTGAATTTACTAATCGATTGCCTCGTACTAACTAAGAGTGGTTGATTTGTATTATGGATATATAAATGTTAGTGTGGATGGAAAGAATTTATGAATTATTGTTGTTAAATAGCGACTTTATGTTGACATTCTCAAAATGGTGTATTGCTCAACTTGAGCTAAATAAATCAATGTGAAAAAGTATAAAATTTTAACAATAATAATTATGGGTTTTATCCCTCTCGCTGCCAGTACTTTCCGTTTCAAATATAACCTACCTACATTAAGGCCAAGCCCAGGTCAGAGTGCAGATTAACTAACAAAAGTAATTATAAAATCATAATTTTCTGTTGACCGCTGACAATTGCTGCGAAGAATGACACCGAGTGTCTAGTTTTATTTCTTCAGCAGTCTTCGTCATAGCAATTTTTCACATTCCTGCTTCGAAGTGGTCTAGGGAGAAAAAGTTTATTTTTAATTCGGAACCCCATGTCAAAAATACACCCTTGAAAGCCAGTATGTAATGGGATATCATGCGGGAGCCCCTCAAACCGTGGGATCTCATGACCGCCTACAAATAGATCTGAAATAGAATCAAGTCGTAAATAGCGTCCCGGAGATTTTCCCGTAATATTCCTCATTCCGTCAACTTTCAGCCATGCTTGTCTCCCATTCCTTCCCGCAAACAGAGTGTGAACATTGATTCGATTATCGATTCGACTTGGTGTTGTTATTCGTTGAGTCCCAGAGCCGAGGTTCCATGTTAATGCAACAAACCCCTGCAGAAAACTAATGGAAAAGAAATCTGCAGCTTGTACACTGTCTTGTACTTGAAGTGGATGCGATTCTAAATGCTGTTGAGATATACTCATACTTTCAGTCTCCGACCCAGAAAACATGAGGAGTGCTATTTGGCTCATGTTGTGCGTAATGAAATGGAATTTTAATTGCATCCAATCAGCAAACCTTTGCACGGGTTCGTAAGCCAGGAATGAAGAATAATCCGGAGTTCCATGGAAAGAAGGCTTCGTTATATTTATTTGAGATTGGCACAAATTACCAGTGAATCCCAGAGGGCAGAGACATTTCCAAGTTGTCGTTTGATCGCTACCATTTACACGCGCGGAACTGAATACCGTTGTACACGTTGCTCCCTGCTTGCACGGATTCACGCTACATACTCGTATATTACATCGGACACCAGCAAACCTAGTGGAAAAAATTATGAAGACAAGTTATTTTACTTTCTAAATTAATTGATTGTGAGGTCCAGAGATGAAAGTTATATCAGTGCAGTGGCAGCAAGAAACTTAATCACATCATTCACAAGCGAAACCATTCAATTTTTTATAACTTACCCCTGTGGACAAATGCACTCCCAAAATGGATACTTAATCGAAGATACGCAGCGTGCATTCCCAACGCAAGGATTAATGACGCATCCGAAAGTGGAGCATTCGGATATCTCCCGACCATCCTTAGCATCTTCGAACATTGACACGAGTTCTTGATTTACTTTCAGATGATAAACGCAGCCTCGGAATCCTGGAGTAATGCGGATAATATCATCATTAGTGTACGAGTCCGGATGATCCAGCCCCCCTAGAAAGACTCTTTTTATAGGTTGTTCAATTGTCGAAAGCGCATTCCTATCCACAATTTGCTCCCCTCTCATGCTGTAACTTTCATTTAAGCTAACTTCACCGATGCATCGAAGCTCGCCACTTTCCTGCAACGTATTCTCCAGACGGAAACTCAGCGTGAAGTTGTAACCATTGTCGATTCGTGTGCGAGTCTCTACAAAGTGCATAGACTGAGAGCCACAGGAGAAATGAAGGGTCACTAAACCATCTTGAATATAAATCAAAGCGTAGATTTTTCCTATAGCCGCGTACATCAAAATCCCTTCAGGAACTACTGTCGCCATTTGAGAAGACATGTCTATGATGTTTGCCGACGCTCGGGGCAGTTCATACTTCAGGAAAGAATTTCCAGAGAAGGATGGAATAGTGACTTTATCCTGCACTTTCTCGCACCGGTCTCCCATGTTTCTAAACTTGCAAATACAAATCGGCTCAATAGTTGTTGAGATACATTTGGCATTGTTGTGGCAGTAATTTTCGCAAGGGTCCGACAGACTAGGCGAAACCGTAGTTTTTGGGAGGGACTGAGTTGGGACAGGTGTGGGTATTACAAGAATCTCTCCCCCTGTAGCTGATGTAGCTTTAATGGATTCAGAAGGTACGGGTGTCATCATTGGAGTTTGGTATTCTCTAGAAGTCATTATTCCTTCCAAACCAGATGATTCAACCAGGCCTGTTAAAGATGAAGCCGCTAATGGTGGTGTGCCTAATGGTACATGTAAGGTCGCAACTGCATTGGAATCAGAAGCAGTCGGGGTAGCATAACTTATTGGCGTCATATCCACGGTTGGCATAGTACTCCGGAATACTTGAGATTGAGACGAACTTTCCGCACTCACAGATTCAAATCTCGGCTCACCCTGACTGCCAACAATAATTGACTTAGAGTCAAATAATAGGGTTGACGGAGTGATCCCGGGAGGCAATAATGTAGGTGATTCCAATTGCAAAGAAAGGCTCTCTGAAGGAAATAGTGCACTTGAGCTGTCTATTAAAAATAAGGTGGACGTATCATACACGCTGTAGGAATCCGGGACTTCCCACAGCTCAGAGCTGAATGAAGCAGAAGGGATAGCCTCTAATAACCTAGTCGTTGGGGTTACCATGGGAGGAGGAAATTCCGATATAAGCTCATTAGGATCTATCGAACTGGTAGAAATGGCTGACGAAGCATCAACTACAAACCCACTTGAAAATGAATCAGATCCTGGAAATTCGGGAGAGGGTTTGATGATACTTTTACTCCAACCAATGCTCGGTGACATGCTCGACCAACTCATTAATTCTTCCGTTGCAGTTGTTACGGGCATTTCAGGACTCATAAGACCAGCCGACTCATCGATGGAGAGTGACGGGCAGGGATCGTATGTATCCGTTTTATCCACATCAGCTGTATCCTCCACATATGTTGTAATTACTGTTGTTGAGATGGCTGGAGTTTGTAATAGGGGAGGAATCCCAACACCAACTGCTGTACTCCTCATAATCACCCTTGAATCCTCCTCACCTAAGCTGCGGCTAATTATTGTAGGAGAAACGCTAGGGAAAATTGATGAAGAGTCTCCTCCCGGGTCGTAAGGCGAATCAGAAGACATTAGTAATGACGAGCTAAACGGAAACGGTAGTGGGGTTGGAGCTAATGGAACGTAACGGGAGGATACTTCCACTGACGGTCTCCACAAGGAAGTCGCAACTAAAGAGCTATAGTAGTCCAGTGAGACTGAAGCGCTAAAATCGCTTCTATCTTCAGGTGAAGTCGTCGGGACGGTTTGGTTTTTTGTGTGTTCCATACACTCAGTGCTATCATCATCAGGGGTACATTCACACAAAGGACCAAAGTAGTCGGGAGGACAGGAACAAGTGAAAGTTCCAACTCCATCAATGCACGTTCCCCCATTAAAACACCTGGAAAATTATTATTATTTTAGTACACATGGTCGCTCTCACATATAAGAGAAAAAAGTCATAAATCACGGATTTAATTATCAGTCTTCACTTTCTCTGGATAACAGCCTCTGTATGTGCGAAAAGTTTCCGAGTTTTATGGGGCCCAGAGGAAGCGTCAGAACTTATTTATGGAGAGATGAAAAGAAATATTTGGGGACCCATAATTTCCTTATATGTACCTTTTGGAACTTGCCTCCAGACAGATTATTATCGATTTATTTCCTTTTATTTACAATAATATACTCCTACTCTCCTATCTATCCTCTACAAGTAAGTACGTAAATTTCAGGAGGCTCCAGTTTACACAAATACATTCTTTTACTTGTTCCCAAGTCGGTTGCTCCCAGGTTAATAGGTTCTTTATATATTTTCACAACATACATAGCTATAACAATTCCTACTACAGGGGTGAAGGAAACATGCTACATTCCAAACGTTTTGTATATCTACTATAGCGTGCTTACCAACATTATATACCCGATCAGTCTAAAAAGAGATAATAAAGAGATACTCACTTGTCCGGTGGGTCGCATTCATCGTACTGCTCTTCACAAAGTTCACCATGGAAATCGGGGACGCAATAGCAAACCCTCTTGTTACCTTCTTGAAGGCAGAAAGCACCGTTGAGACAGGGGTTCTCTTCACAAATCTCCAATTTCGTTTCACAAGCTTTCCCTGTATAACCTGAAAATAGTAGGAAATAAACT
This sequence comes from Spatulosminthurus flaviceps, assembly GCA_034693705.1. Classification (NCBI taxonomy): domain Eukaryota; kingdom Metazoa; phylum Arthropoda; class Collembola; order Symphypleona; family Sminthuridae; genus Spatulosminthurus; species Spatulosminthurus flaviceps. The sequence goes on from JAQFXU010002458.1 coordinate 17,578, forward strand.
CGTTGTTAACCGCTTTTAATTCGTAAATATAAAATAATCTAGGAAAATTACTTTGCATAATTTATTTGCATTATTTTTGCATTAGCAATAAGCATATTAAATCCAGTAAAATATCAATACATTCATATCCTTTTCATTCGACCTTTCACGAACCCTACGAATTACTCAACTGATGACAAAAATTTCAATACATTAGTGGTATATCATCAAGCAAGAGAAATGACAGTAGTTGAACATTTGAAAAAGCAGAGTCAGCTTGTTGTGTACCCCTGCAATATTATTATTTCCATGAAAATGACTCACCGAAAGGGCATGCACAACTGAAGTCTGCAATTTTGTCCACGCAAATCCCACCGTTTTGACACGGGGAAGATGAGCATTCATTAACAGGCAATTCGCAATGAAAGCCTTCCCATCCCACCGCACATTGACAGTGGTACTTTTTCCCAATCCCATCCACACATTTACCTCCATTGTGACAGGCATTCACGGTCTCATTGCAAACTGATATATCTTGCTCGCAGTGTAGCCCTTGTACATGTAAAACATACACATAAAAATGTAGACATACTCGTACATGAAGTAGATACTATGTGCTCAGGAAAATTATTTCCACATTTCGTTTGTGTATTTTATTCTTCACACCCAAGAGGAATGTAGGACCATCTCATGAATAAAATAGTGTGATTACCGGTAAAGCCCGGGAGACAGTAGCACATCAAACCGGTCTCATGAGTGGACGCTGAGTTGTATGCACAAGTACCATTATTCTGGCAAGGAAAGACCTCTCCACAGTTGGATAAGTTGATTTCACACAAGCGCCCTAAAAATTCAAACAAATATTGTCCGTAAGTTGTCATAATGAACAAATAACAAATACATTTTCTCTACTTTCTCCTTCAATCGTTCAATATAGTACTCTCCGTAGAATTTTTCCAGTTCGAATGTTAGTAATGTAAACTAGAAACACTAGAAGTCTATAAAATAACGAATATCTAATAATAAAAAGATAAGGAATGAGGAAATGTTCTTAAGTATATTTTTAATACAATTCACTGTAAGAAAGAAATGAAATGAGCACTTGAAGAAAGGGAAGAAAAGTATCTTGAAATATACCATTTATGAAGCTCAATAGTAATAGAATAAGTCGGCCGTTCAATAATAACTGAGGAACTGAAAAGGACAACGAACTTATAGGACTATCCATATTTAGAAAGGAAATGAGGATTTAAGAAAGGCATTTGGGTGTCTGCCTGTCCATGACTGAAACTGGAAAATGAATAAAGGGTGCTTCAAGAATTGTCATGATTGTCTGACGCTGGCAATGCCTTTCCCCATTGGTATCGGTCGAAGTATGGATTACGTACGTATGAGGTTTAAAAATATATACATAGAAGTGTACATGTAAGTTAAATGACTCCCTCGGATAGGGAAGTTAGCTTTGGAGAAAGTCGGCAGTGGGCCAGTACTCTGCCGATTGTTTGAGTGGGGAACTTTTCAAACTGTTCAGTTTAAGTTAGCTTTAGATTTCCACAGGTATATTATATAGCTTTATGTAAAAGTAAATATGTATTGGTGTTCCGACATCATTTTTTAGCTTGGAACTCAACCTCTTGCGTACAGTAGGAAGACTATTATGTAGGTAAGTTCCTCGCAGGTGCATAAGTATGACAGTCATTGACTTGACGATGGGGGGACAGTGCATACGAAAAGTTGACTATGCGTAGATATAGTTAACAAGTACTGATGGTAATGATTGAACGGGAGGGAAGAAAGAAGAAAATCATTAGTTTTTATTTGCTATAGAAAGGTCTGAGTGAGGAGGACCGAGTGACGACTCAACCACTGCTCCTGGTATAATATTATCCCGGTTATTATCCATTCTCCCCTGTCTCTCTGTCCTGGGCCGGGAATAAAATACTTATATTTACAACTTTTCCTTTCTCTAAAGCAAGTGTAGTGGTGCGTGTGTACAACACCTTCCTCTCCCTGCATATTTAACTGCATACAAGAGCTTTCCCTCGAAAAAGTTACCAGTTTTTCATTGATCAAACGAGTAAAAACTCTAGGTCTCCACACAAGAGAACAAGGAAATTTTCAGAGGGGAAAGAATGAAAACTCACCCTATTCAACTATCAAAGCATCATTATGACTTTTATAATGGCATTATGCATCCTACTCAAAAGAGTACTTTCATTTATTAATAGGACCAGTTAGTTCCTTATTAATCCCAAAATGTACTATGGTTTCCACACTCCTTACATGGTACCCACCTTCCCATATTCCACCCCCTCCTCCCCTTCCTCTTCTCTTCACTAATTACATTTTCGTGTGCTCAAGTCATGTCCTGATTTTGATAAATTCTACCATGTACCTTAACTATACAATGATGATGAAAAATGCAGGAACCGGGAAGACACTGCAGCGCTTCTTATTTAGCTCAAGTTTATATGGTCATTGGTTATACAAATTTTTATGTCAATACTTACAATGAATTTTCATAACTAACTAAATTCAGTGGCAAAAACTTGCTCGGAAGCGGAAACTCCCTAAATTATGGGACTTGCCAGGAAAAAGTGAATATGGCCTCAATGTATACATAAATACATATGTGTACGTATGCAGCATATTGTAAAAACAATTTCACCCAAATAAGGACATGAGTCATCATTATATAATATCAATCCGACAGCAATTATATAGTAGAAACTCAATGAGTCTACACTTATATTCGCAGAACGTTTGTAACATTACATAGCTGGTACCCCAATGCGTGGATTCTATGATGACATAATATGAAAATTGATGTCAATTGAAGTATTTACTTACCCGTCAAAAGTAAAGTGCAAAAATTGTTCGTGCCATGAGACAAACAAAATTATTCGTGTAATTTTCAACTGCAGTTAATGAAATGTTTTTGTTGCGTTTTACAAACTTATTCAAATTGCATGACACATGGGTGGAAGTAAAAGGCTTTATAAGGTAAATGTAGTCAAAGGTAAGAGGTCCTAGGATAGTTAAGTAATTAGGGCAAGAACAATTTTATGACGTTC
>JAQFXU010002459.1:0-20627 GCA_034693705.1 Spatulosminthurus flaviceps
TGATAAAGGGCTTCTTCGTAGTTGTAAGAATCCTTGGGGCTTCCGATAAAGGGCTTCTTCGTTTTAAATGTAAAAATGATTTGTCTAAAGTGGCGGTTGTAAGGGCGAAAGCCGAATCGACCTTGAATAAAAACCCTATATATATAAATATTGCGCTGTTTATATCTTCTGAACGGATCGTCATAGCTCAACGAGGATGAATAGTTCTGAAAGATCTTCATTTTAGGTTTCAAAACCATTATTGAGAGTATTTTTATATTTTAATGGAGAGATGATGTGGTAGGATGAAAGCAAAGTTATTATAAAGGAGGATTGACTAGTGATGAAGAATATACAGCAGTGACTGAGAATTACATGGATTGAAGACTGTAAAAAACTGTTCAAAATCATAAACTTTGAATAACATTGTGAAATCCAAAAATTACTCATGATACCAGTCAGATATTCTGTAATTTCTAGTGTGGTTAGTCCGTCACATTGGAACTCAAACACCAGTAGTGATTTCCGGAATAAAATTCATCATATGAAATTTGATCCAAGCAAGACATACTACATCTCTGTTGTTGACTGGAGAATTAACGTGGACAGGGAAAGTGATATTAAATACTTTTTGTCCAAAGATTCTGATATTACTGTAACTTTGGGGGGAAAGAAGGAAGAAAAAGAATTAAATTTTCCAAGGCGGTCAACGGATCTATCACATTTTATTAACATCGCAAACAAATTGTTTTCCAATCAAAGTTACAAATATAGTTTTATCTATACTTCAAGTGACACGCATTTTAGCAAAACTCATCACATATCATTTTTAAATAACAATGTATCCGTGTATTACTGTACACAGGAACTTTTGCAATGGAATAAAAATTAATTCCAACGACGGGTATTTAGATAAACCCGAGTCGCAAGACAATTACTGTTGTTCTTGCCAGACTTCTTCAGAACAACTGGACTATTCCTTTAGTCTTTTGCCACTATTACTGTGTCGATCATGTCAAAACAGGCTTTAGATCGGGCAGCAATTATTAACTTTGATTAAAGGTAAACCTGTTTATTGCAGTTTGTTTAGCAAACTACAATTTGAAAAATGATTCTCTATCTTTGGGGACGAATTCTCAATGTTACAGGTAAACTTTGAATTAAATTCGCACGAATATAATTTCTCTATAAGACTGCTACTTGGCTACCTAGTGATCATTATCATGGCATAACCATCGCATAAGCAAGGAAAACTCTCCATTAGATCCGTTTTTACCAAATTCTTAGGTTCAAATTTTACCATACATGAAGTGTAAATTTTTTCAATGATGATGATTTAATGCAAAGCTATTTTAGATTTTGCGTTCCTTTCCCCTTCCATTGACGTAGCACTGTATTTAACTATGTACTCTTGCCGTGAATCATTATTCCATTGTGAATGTTGACTCATGTTGACAAAATGGTGCAATTATTATTAGAATTTCTTGTGTGATTCCCCTCAAGCATCACCTTGCTTCTTTTGATTTACCCACCATTTCTCACCTTGGAAAAGTATCGCTCGTGTAAGCCATGATCCATAACTATACACAAGCGGAAAAATGCCAATTGACGTGATAGCGGAGGTTGAGTACAAGTACATTATTTGTTAACCATTGACGTCATTATCAGAAACAGTTCTTTTGTTTTCCACAATATTTGTAGATTTTAGCAGCAATCGGTACCAACGCACAAGGAGAAACGTGTTGGTTGTAAAACACGAGCAATTCAGTTTTGGTGAATTCCTAATCTTAATATGGATGATTTAGCCCGAACAATCAAGAAAAGAAAACATATTTATTGAGCCGCGGTTTATTTGTTCACTCCTAGAAAAGACTCCCAGGTTGAAGGAACTACATCACTTCAGCTCCAATCTTTGTTAAAAGGGTTTAGAATATTTTAAAAATTCAACCATGAGGGGTCCAATCCTATCATTCTTTTTGCTGGCGGCAATTTCAGCGCTGGTTGATTCGGCTTCACTTGTTCAAAAAGCTGTTAAGCTTAATGAGGATGATAAGCCTGTGGAAATCACGTAAGTTTTTATATCTATTGCCCCAATTTTTGTTTTTTTAGATGCTTCATTTGTGTTACTATCGAAAGAGATTCATCTTGTTTACAAATCAACTTTAGTAATTATTCAATTTTTGATATTTTCCTTAGCTACTCGAAGATCACCATCGAAATCCGATCCAGGGATGTTAACCCCAGCGGCAAAGCCCAGCTAAGGTATGTTATAGCCATGTGAGGGTTTATATGACATTATAAATTCTTTATAGTACTTATATTGGTTTTTATGGAAACAGAAAACATAAGAAATACATTCCAGAAGAAATTAACTTGAAAGCTCTTGAAGAGCTGTCTCTGGGAGAAGGGCCTGAAGATACTTCCAACTTGATTGAGAAATTGATCAATGACGACATCCCTGAGGAGTCCGTCTCTAAAATGGAGGTTCTTGAAGGAGGCAACCCATCTGATTCAGCCGACATCATGGATTTATACCAAAAGGCAAGAAACCCAAAGTCAAAGCTCCGCGTGCGCCGACAGGAACCACCTCAGGTTGAAGCTCAAGCTGCCGAAGCAGCTCCGGCCGCACCAGCTCCATCTGCCGCAGCAGCTCCAGCCGACTCTGCAGCTCCAGCTGACTCTTCAGCTGATGGGGAAGAAGAAGACAACCCAGTCAACAGACGCCCTACACCAACTCCACAACCAGCCGCGGCCCAATTTTTCGTGAACACGAAAACTGAAAATGGACAATCTCAATCTCAATCCTCTGGTGCTAGCGACAATGATGAAATGAACTACAACAACGATGGTAGCGTCAAATCTCATAATTTGGTAAGCAGTACGAGCAACAAACAGGAAAACTCTCAGTTCCAGCGAAGCGAGTCCCAGATCCCTGTTTCTCAAGCACTCAGTGTTGACTCCATTCTTGGAGTTGGGCCCGATGGACAGAAAAATAGCTTAATGTCATCTTCCCAATTGTCTCCACTCCAGCCCATTCCTGCCATGGAACCACTCAAACTAGCTGAGATTAAGAGGCGAAAAAATAAGTCAGGTAGTAGATCTGTGGATGAGGAATCATCCCCGGATGAGGAATGAGGATAATACCCTGCATTGTTGTTTATCAGATCCAAGGGGGTACACAGGGTTTAAGATAACTTGAATCCGTTTTTAGGGTAACAATAAAATTATAGAAAATTTGTAATGTCGGAACTTTCTTGTAAGCAGTAACTTCATTACTGAATTGGTATTTAGAAATTATTGTTCCACTCTTAATTCTCAAGAATAATATGAATGAGACAATAAATTACAGGAATAAAATTCGAGAAAAATAGAGATTTTTATGCTACTGTTACGTCTCTCAAAATTGCATGAAATTATTATTCTTAGCCTGCACCTAAAAATTGCATGATGATCCACAATTTTCCTAGCATGTATTTCATTATTAATGAAAAGGTAATCATGGTAAAGTAAATATTTACTTGAATGAACAAATACGTAGCTACATTACCCCAATCCCAGTCAAGTGTGTCTGTATTGCAATTAACATCAATTATGCTACATGTACATTTCACCCTAAGATAAATTTTAAGATGATAGATATTGGAAAAGTAAGATGACTGTGACACAAGCTTATCTAACACCTTAACATTCATTGTACATGCACATACTTATGACCACTGCACTGCAAATCTTATTGATTGATGTTTTGGACACATTTTTGGAATGTTTTCGTTTTGCAAACCCCCTTAATATCCCTGAATTTCGTGCCATTTCCTTATACTCAGTGGCCCATAGTCAACATTTCACATCTAAAGTGGCCAAAGGATCCAAAAAAAGGATTCTGAAAGCTACAATTTTAGGCTTTCAGCACCGCTCAATGGGTTTTGGTGATTTTGAAAGATTTTAATTTTCACTTTCAAAATTGTTCTTTCTTGTATTTTTATCTTTTGATGCAGAGAAAACGTGGAGGGATGACTTTAGCAAAATACACCATGCTTTTCCACATGTTTGCCATTAATCCTGCTGAATCTCCTCTGCCTTAAAACATGTACAATACATTCAAATAGCGATTTTGAAAACCGAAATTAAGATATTACAGAATTTTTATTGCTTGTTGTAAGTGCCATGTTTTAATTTTGCATACTCGTAATTTTAGAGATTTCCATTGTACGGTGAGATGAGAAGAAAAGACGTAGAATCGGTAGAATGGACTTGGACTTTTATTATTTATTGCAGTACACGGGATACACATTGCCACTGGCTTTTATCTACTACTTGGCACGCAGAAAACAAGTGGCTTCTGTACGGTGAGACGCCGCCGATGTTGGATTTATTGTTAGTTTAATAATGTTCCATGAACTTTTTATTTTCCAGGTATAAACTTATATTAATGAATTACGTGAGGGACGTGATAGGATATGATGCTATGCGCTAACACTTTACCTTTCAGTGAATGCATGAAGATAGCACACTTTCTACTGATGTACATGACACTTTTAATATCAACGTACATAGGCGCAAAATGCAATTGAAGACGTTACGAACAGTAGAGACAACCTATTGAAATCTATAGCCATTATACCTGCGGCCTGATTTCTACTACAAAATAGTTTCTAACAAGAGCTGTTAAATAATGGATGAAGTAAATCGTAAATGTTGCTTTCGAAATTTTCCGACTGATCTTAGGCAAGTCAAGAATTATACAGTTATAGTAATAAATATTAAATATTATAGTTTAAAATGAGTAGAATACAAGTGACCTTAAAATTACTGCGATACATCTACATACAGGGGCTAAACATAAGATAAATGTGTACATGCACTCCTACAATGTCATTTTATGAAACAATGATGTGTTACTCCTTGTTATATACAATGGGCTGGTAAATAATTAAACGTGAATTATATTACATTACGCGATAATTGACTCTCCCCCTCCCACGGATTATTGTGCATTGTTTGTAAATACCGTAAAGCTCTGAAGTTATTATACCTAGCTAATTTAATCACCTCTATGTTATACTTCAATAAAAGCATGGACTTTACAAGCTACAAACTTTATAGTTATCCTGCCGTTAGAAATAATTAGTAAGGGATTTTTATATCCAGCTTTACATTTATATGCGAAACTTACATACATGTAAGTTTCACAGTTGAGTATTTTCTTCTGTAATGAGGGTATCCGAGGGTATTTAATAATAATTATTATTACAATTTATTACATGTATAAAGTGTCTCATACATTCTTTTAACAGTTAGAGTAATTATTATGGTTCAAGTTCTTTCAAACTTAAAATGGACACGTACGTTATTCTCCTCACTCTATAGCTGCTTTGAGGCCGAAATCCAGAGTTATTTTCCATTTCAACATGAAATCTTATTACTCCGTGCGCCAAATATTTCTCACCTTAACTCTAGTAATATTTTTCTGGATTATTTTTAAAACTCGTCTTTTCTCTGACTACTTAGCTGAGAACAGCCTAACCGAAGAGGATATCTTGAAAAAGTTGGAAATTGAGAAATCAAAGTGTGTACCTCGAGAATTGCTACATCTGACAACAAAATACTCAGGTAAAGCATTACATTTTTTAATTTATTTGAAACTGTGGAACTATAAATGAACTTTATAATCAAGATTGGGGCAAGATTCCGAACCGCCACTAAATTTATTAGTAGCAGATTTAATTAATATTTGTAGCGCTCATTTTCCATTTTAGCTAGACTCTGCGAATCTCATCATCTTTGGCCTGCTAATTCGACGAGTTTAGAAAGCTTGGCTTGCAAGTATCCCAGGCTAAATCCTTTTGCTGCAGTCATCACAAAATACATGGGGAAATCTGTGAAACGAAATTTATGCAAGTATGAGTCGAAATTCCCAAAACTTTTTACAACAGATTACAATAGCAGCTTGTTGACCCTGCGACCCCCTGAAATGTTCGGGTTCTATAACTGTTGCTACCGCTCATTGTTACAAAGAAATTTATCCACTTGGTCGGATTTTAGGTAATTAATTAACCAATTTTAACCAGGTTATTCTTATCATGTGGTAACATTATATTTTTCATTGACTGTTGATCTGGTTTGTATAGGTCTCCTAAAGTTTCGGAAAACTGCACCCCAATCACTTCTCCAACGCATCGCGTAACTGATGAATTTATCAAAATTATTTGTTACCAGAACCAGTCGGAGGGCCGGGGAAGAAAGGAAGTAGTAGTGGATTTTGTAGCATTTGTTCAACCTAAACTGGGACAAGATAAAACCAATAATAATAATCATAATTTTTTATTACATAATCATCTGAACGTGGCAATTTTAGGACTTGATGGAGTTTCCCACATGAACCTAATTCGAACTATGCCCAAGTCATACGAGTACATTCGAGAGGAATTGAATGCTTTCAGTTTTTTTGGTTATAATTCAGTGGGTGACAGTACTTTTCCAAATATAATGGCTATAATGACAGGATATGACAAGGAAGCTTTAACGGGACATAAGTGTCATATGAACCGTGCCTTCGATGAGTGTCCGTTTGTGTGGAAGGATTTTTCTCAAAAAGGGTACTACACAATTTTTGGTGAAGATGCTTCCTTCTTGGGTACCTTCCATTATGCCAAAAAGGGGTTTAAGAAACCACCCACAGATTACTATTTAAGGCCCTACTTCCAATCCACTGATGCCGTTTATCGTCCTGGCCATTACGACTTCCCTTGCTGGGCTGGTCCTCGGCTATACTTTGAGCATTTATTAGATTATATGAAATCATTGGCTGTTACCATGGCAGGAAATTCTAGCCACCGCTACTTCCAGCACCTTTGGGAAAGTGCCTTGACACATTCATTTCTAAATAGACCAGTTGCGGGTGATGAGGTTTTCCGGGAAACTCTCCAATGGTTCAAATTAAGTAACTACCTAAATAACACGTTCCTGATTCTAATGAGTGACCATGGTATGAAGTATGAAGGGCTCCGAAAAAGTATTCAAGGAAAAGTGGAGTCGCAAATGCCCTTTTTGTTCTTCATTATACCTCAATGGTTCCAGAACAAGTATCCTCAAGCTACGAAAAACTTGAGGGAAAACAAGTTCAAGCTCACAACTCCCTATGACGTTCATTGGACCCTACGGGACTTACTTCAAATGAATATTGAGGACGAAGAGGTTTTTCGTCGACTAAAATACTCTGGGGATGAACATCCTTCTCAGTTTGGCCAAAGTTTATTTCTACCAATTAGTGAGACAAGAGAATGTCCTGAGGCTGGTGTTCCAATTGGCTTTTGTAGTTGTCAACATTATGAACCAGTTTCAACAAACATGAGTCTAACTACGGAACTGGCTAATTTTATTGTGTTCCAAATTAACTGGAAATTAAAAGACTACATATATTGTGCAAATTTAAAACTTCAGAGAGTTTTAAATGCCTATAGACTAGTAGATAATATAATAAGTTCTAAAAATGTAAGGAAGAGTACCAAAAGGAGAGAGGAATTTATGTTGTCGATTGAAACAGCTCCAGGCAATGCCACTTTCGAGGCACAAGTCAGCATTAAAGCATGGAAGGAATTCCAATTACAAGGAAGTATTAAGCGAACTAATAAGTACAACAATGAAAGTTATTGCGTGAACGTGTATGAACTAAAACATTATTGTTTCTGTCAAGATAAGTTATACGACTGGTATTTTGTTTAATATCAGCTCACACGCAGTTTACATTTTTCCAGTCCTCCAACTCTGCTCAATTTTTATCAGGTCATAATTGATGGGAAATTATTAAATTACTTTTACCATTTACATGATTACCTTTGCTCTTGACTCCGTGGATTACATTGGTGTGCGCAACAGTAAAAAGTTTGGGATTTTGTTTGTTTGTTGAAAGCAGTTTTATTTGAAACACGAAATATTTGTTAAAACGTGGGCAGTGCGCAGTGGTAAAAAGAATTAATTAAGGAGAGGATGTCGTATTGTCAAAGCCGTAAAGGAAGAGATGAATGTAGATAATGCATGGAAATTCTCCTGTTGAAAAATTGTTGGATTTGTATGCACTTTGTAATTTTGTAGTATACGCAGGTGATGAACTGTTGTAGTGAATTAAATACTTTGCGCAGTGTAGTGCAAGTTTCAAAGGAAATTATATAGGACTGATTTTTTCTTTGGTTTGAAATTGCATTCACCTTGCATTTTCCTTATTTAAATTGCGGAGAATGACCATAAATGAGATGTATTTAGCAATCGCTTGCAAAAATTTACTTTGTAATCCGTCCACAAATACCAATATAAAAGTTGAAGTAATTTTATAATCACCATTTGCCACTCGCCAGAGATAATTTGACCCGTTGTTAAACTTTGCTTACTTTCCTTTCGCGCTCTACCCTGTTCACATAGGACGCATAATTAAATGTAAATATCGAGAAAACCTCAGCGTATGCTTATCCATGCAAATAATTTATATCCAGCCCATTAGTCCAGGAATAATTTTTGCATAGCAAGTTGCTCCTCATGGCTTGGCTTCGTCAAACATTTGCTCCAATTTTTTGAAACCTTCCCGCTTAACGATTTAAATGGGGTAAATTAATGATGGGCAATTTAAAGAAATCATTCAACGAGCTTTTCTAACTGATTTTATATTTCATTGTCACCAAAATAGCGGTAAAGTTTAAAACCATTTCAAGCATTAATGAAATAATTTAGTCGCACAAAAATTAACTAGTACGAGTAGAAGTAGCCCACTCCGTGGGCGAGCCTAAATCAAGCCTGGGGTGAGTGTGCTTTAAGCCAATCAGGATGCAGAACGCGAAGCATGAGCCTCCCCGTAAATGTACGCCAACCACCACGGATAGTTTTATTAATATTGATTAGAGAAACTTGATGAAAGTTTATATTTTTGTAAATATTTATTCTTCATTCAAAAGCATTCCTAAAATCATCACGTTCTTGCTTTAACGGATCGTTCTCGACCAAAAGGTTTATTTACTAATGTTTTTAAGTAAATATTATAGAGAAAAATATTGGTACATATATATTTATGTATTACACGTGTATAAAAAGTCAGAGGTACTCGGATAGAAACTTCTAGAAAAAGAGGCACTAAGATAAAAAGTTCTAGAGAGTGATGTAAGTTTCTAGAATATTCTGGAGAATAGAGAGAGAATAGTTTTTTGTTAACTTTAGAAATTGGGCTACTTGACAGTGTGAGCGTACTCAGTTTTGCTACGTTTAACAGATATATTGCTCTGAATTTGTATAAATACCGTGTGTTGGCGAGCCATTTAGGTTAACGTGGGTTTTCAGGTTTTTGAAGGACCAGCTATTCTTGTAGTAATAACAAACTTTAAGTATTCAATGAAACATCATTTACTTACATAAACATTCATCTGCGCATGAGTACCAGCATAGACATGTAGCGTTGACGACAGCATAGATATGTAGCATTTGTAATAAACAACACGATCAGTATTGACCAGCTTCAATGACTACAGCATGGACAGCTTCAATGAACTACAGCGTAGACAGCTTGAACATCACGATAGGGCAGTAAAACTCTTCAGCCGAAATCTTGTAACATCAGCAACCCAACTTGAGAACTTGTCTTGACCCGGGATGAGTCCAAGAGTGTAGTTAGTTGAGATTAGGGGATTTCAAAATTTGCTGTTTACCCTCGTGTCTGCGAAAGCTATTAGGGAGCAACTCCCTGCAGCTATCTTCCCAGAGATCAGAGCAACTCCAATCATCCAGAAAGATTTAAGCTCTGATTGCTTAAACATTTGATTTTATACTCATTTTGAGAGTAAGAAATTCAGTTTCAGTTATTTCTCCGATTATATCGCATTATTTTATGCGAATCATTCTGCCGATTGCCAACTTTTTACAATAAAAAGTAATAATTTCATCGAAATTAATGTTAAAATTAACATTTTACCAAGCTTAATACTTATTTTAACTTTTAAAATAATATAACATTAAAATTCCACTTTTCAAAGAAGCAAAATGTTTCTTTCTTCATCAAATTAAAGCAATCTACTCGACAACACCGTGCTTTTCCCTGCATAAATCAAGCATTTGAGAAAAATTGCTTCATCCTAAAAGTCTCCTTACTGGACCAGCAGGAATTTGAGAAAAAGTTCCTTTGTGCTCAAAAAGTACTCTGTGAGAAATAGAGTTTTTGAGCATTTCTTTCAACACATCAGCACGAGCTGCCAAGTTCTTTAGTGGTCTTTCAAGTTACCCACGGAGGAGAACCAGCTGAGGAGACTCGAGGAGACCTAGGTACGAGTTTTGCGCTTTTGAGAAAAAAGTTGTTATATTGCACTTTGAGAAAAAGATGAAAACTCTTGGGACTCGTAGAGTACATGAGGAAATACATAAGAGCTTTAGAAATTTTTGAATGTTAAAATTCAGGCTTGAATTTTTTAATGAAAATTTCTGTAGCTTCGAGTACCAAACTGTGGTGTACCTACATGGAGGCTGTATTTTCCGGTTACATCTACACATACAGTTCAAGTCTGTATAAAAGTCACACCGGAAAATAAAATTCTGACAGGAGAATTTCATGTCAAATATTATAGAGTACATTGGTAAAAATAGAGATAAAAAATCTCTACCTTAAGAAAAGGATAGAATTTTAGGTTGCAGAGTAGAAAGAGTTAAAAAATCCCAATTCGGAAATTTTTCATAGTTTTACCTGCAAAATACTTTACTGGAAGAGCCTACCTATAATAATTACTGACTGTGAGCAAGAATGAGCTCAAACAGTGTGAGCAGTACACGGCGTCAAGCAAAAGAGCTGAGAATCAGCACGTGGCTTTAAAAAAAATTCCGAGTTGAGAAAACTTATTGGAATTTTGAAGTATTTGGATTTCATCATAAGTAGAAATTAATTTTTGGCAGAAATCAGCAAGTAAAGCCTGCTGTTGACTGGAATTAGTAATTTCTTTCAAACCTGGAGGGAGTCATCTTGGATTTCACTGAATGGATCTACAACTTAAGTACGAGTGACGTAAGTTTTGAAAGCACTGAAGTACCAGATCCAAGTCAGACTGAAGACACAATGGCGAAAACTTACAAAATAGATGTGAACTCAGTGAAAAACCTGAAAGGGGCTGAAAATTTTACGTATTGGAAGAAAGACGTAGAAAATTTGTTCTGGGTGAGCGGTATCCATAAGGTGGCGCTTGGAAAATCTGCCTGGCCCGCCACAGGGGCGGATGACCAGGAAACATGGGATATGGCCGACAGAACAGCCCAGGCCATAATAATGGGAACAATTGAAGAGGAGGCCCGCTACGTAATTCGGGCTACGTAATACCCTGCTGACAGACCAAGAAGAGCTCATAAAATCCTTATTTTTAGGACTTAAAATAGATATCATAAATATGCCACGGCATACCATAACAACGCCACAGTTATTCCTGAAAGGGCGAATGGTAATCAGGGCATGGATATTCATAATGTTATTTGACATAGATTCCATTCAAATGCATATTTGATTTGTTTTTTAATAATATACTTTATTATTATATGTTCAGTGTTCGTAAAATTTTCTGTACAATTTACTTAAATTGCTTCCGTGGGCAAAATCTGTAAGTAATACTGATTTTTTTCGGACCCATATCTGCGGTTTTTCATTTCACAGAAGACTTTGTATTCACAAAGTAAGTATGTACATGTTAATGTGCCAAGTACTACATAGATGAATATCCCATTTGGGTACGAATTTGGCTTGTTTAACCTCGTCATTGGAACTTAATAAATTATTTCCAAACAGAATATATTAGCGTATCTCGGACTTTTGAAATATCTGAAACTCCTAGTAGGTCAGTATTTCAGTATGATAAAAATACCATTTTATCTGAAGAATTGAGGTGCCTTTTTCAGATCAAAGATTGTGTGGCCTCACAATCAGATCAGTTATTCGATTAGGCAAAAATATTCCCTATCCCACGTACGTATGAAAAACGAACGTAGTAGATGAAGTATATTACAACTCTTGAATAAAGTAAAAAGTTTTCAAATCCTTTTCATTATAATAGGTTCGAAATGAGAGAAGTGCATATCACACTTCACAAATACTGAATGAATATTTGTTTCCCATACATTGGAACCTTATCATTAAAAATTACAAATCCTTTATTTATAATCCTTAGCCTTAATTCGTAATTTCTGCTAGTGTAACTTTGTAGAATCCTGTGCTATAGTTGTCTTTTTAAGTGACAGGACTTGCAACTTGTTGCAACTTAATTGATGTGACGTTGATGTGAGTCTTATTTCTATTCTAATTCCCGAAAAACTCAAAAATTATTATTATTACTCTCATGAAAATATTTTACATGGCAATAGTAGGTCCTATTTCAGAATTTCCGTGCCAACACTGTTGATAGGAAAATCATAGCGTGACTTTCGCAATGGACCACAATAGAATATCTCCCCTTTTGTCAAATATCTTACAAACCTATTGATCCCATTTCTACGCATAAAAGCTGTCCCTGCAGTTGATGATGAAGAATTTACAAGCGTTATAGAACACAAATTTTAAAACCTTCCCGATGCATTGAATTTTCATTAGGAGTGATCCAGTCCTCCATTCGTGGGTTACTAATTTGCGTTTGATCTAAAAAAGTTATTGATTCAGGAATTTCTTGGTGGAAGGACCAGCCTGTGCCTGGGGAGTTCCGTGTATTAAATGATGTTGTAGAAAAAGCCTGGAATTTAAAATAGGGTGAGGAAGTTGAAGGAAGGGTAAAAGTGTGAATAGCACAATAAATATTTTCATGTCAGAAAATTTAGACACAATATGATATTGAACTTACAAAAAATGATGAGAACAGCGGTAGAGAAAAGTCATTAATTTTGGGATCATAAATAATTTTAGCTTCTTTAAACGGTAGGAAATAATTTTGATGGATTCGTAGGTTCTTCATTTTTTTCACATTTTTTTCACTGACCTCCAGATTAATAGTGCCCTTGGAGTAATATTTTGCTGCACTGCTCAAATAATGCTGTATATATACATATTGTAACGAAATTTTCTAAAAAAGTATTAATACTCCACTTCCCACGAAAAGTGTCGTCACCCAAGTAATCAACTTTAATTTATGTTGATTACTCTTTTGCACTGAGAGTTATAGGACTATAGACTCAAATGTTACATGAGGTGCATCAGGTGCATGCATGCGGAATCTCAAATGAGCGACACACGGTAAAAAAAATTTGTTTGTAAAACAAATGATCATGCGACCGTAAATATTCGTAAGAAAATAGGAGTTGACGTCAAAAGCTTCAAACTTCAGAACTTTCTTGATGTGAAGACAATACTTTCAAGCCGATATTCTAAATGAAGCCTAGAAATTCGAAATGAGTTACAAATTACAAAAATTCTAACATTTAAAAAAATGAAATGCTAAAATTTAAAATACGAAGCAGTACAAATGTGAGTGAAGTTAGAAAAATTTACATTGCGCTTACAATTGAGTAAAATTTGGAATGGTAGAAGCCACATAGTAGTTCAAAATTTGATGACAATATTAATTTCAATTTCTTCTTTAAATGGAAGGGAACAATTTTGATGGGTGGGCAGTTTCTTCATTCTTGACCCTTTTCCTTTTCCAAGGAATTGTTCCTTGTCAAAAGCCTGTAAATAAATAAATATTCGTTGTATTTTCAAAATTTCTGGAAGAAAATATGCTGGAATGTTTATTTAATATACTGCTGTATTTTAGTTAGAAATGAAATTGAAATCAGAAGTGAGTTGAATTAGAAATGGTCTGATTGAAGACAAACGCAAGTATGTGATGAAAATAAAACTAAAACGCTTAAAATTTACCTGGTTAAAATTGTTGAATTTTTAATTACAATAACGGAATATCTTCTCCATATGAAAAATCCTTTGTCACGGCGTAGAAAAAGTTGTAACTGCAATAGGAAAATTGTATATTTCGAGTAAAATATCACATTAATTTTGACCCACCAAAATTATTATTTCACATTCGGTGTCCACTGTTGCTGGATTTCAGTGCACAATTATTATAAGCCATAAGCTCAACATGTAATATGTAATGTAATGTAATATTGCAAAAGAATGATGAATTTAAAACTTCCCAAACGCAAGGAATTCTCTAAAAGTTTTACGTTCACGGTACGACTGTTGACGTGAATCAAGTGAAATGAAAGCACAGCTGTGAACTGTGAAGTGTAATTCTGTTAGAAAGAGTAGGAAAAAAGTATTTACTTTCTGTAAAAAAAATGCCAGCATGAGCCTGTCTTTATTTCAAAAAATTCAAAAAATTTGTAATCATGAAATTAATCCAGTTTATTATGACAAAAAATACATCATGGTTTTATAATTTAAAACTTTTAAAACTTATTTGTTAATATTTCGTATCAAGTGATTAAAAGAATATACCTACATACATATGTGCATGTGTGAGGAGATAAGTATTTTGCCAAAACATTTCGTATTTTTCCAGATGCTTTTATTCCAACGAAAATACATGGTTAGGAGGGGGAAATTATTTTGGAATACATTCATAACATAACAATCACAAAAATTTAATGGATAATATAAGGGCTTCTGAGGAACTCCTTCTGGACAGATCCTTAATTCTTAACCATTTCGTACCACATAATTATTATTAATTTCCCATACAAAAATTTTTTTTGCAGTTACAATTTATGCTTCTTTTCCCTATGCTGTAGCATAGCATTGGGAAAAATCTCATACCCATTTTTGCTCATATTTTCATTTCACATGAATTTGAAATTTATGCTTTTTATCAATCATTTTTCATAAATTCCGCTACATAATGACTCCAGCATTATAAATCTTTAAATGTGTAACCTTTTTTTTAACTCTTTTCTCCGCAAAGGTTTCATCAATTATTATCTCGACCAACGTCGAGTTTTTACATTCCAAATATGTTTATATCGAGGGGAAATATACGTCCAAATTAGATATTATTTTTCTTGGATATATTTTTTCCTAATTCTGTCATTGCGTGCTCTTTTGGAGCATTAAACATCCACAAATCTCAGAATAATATCTCCAAAATATCACCAATATTAAAATGAATATCCCCTGTGTGAAGAAGATAATAATATAAGAAATTTATTATACATGGGCATAATACATATCCATATTATATCATTTCTATTGCAACATGGAAACATATTTTTGCTGTTGCAAGGAGTGCAATTTTGTTAAAATTACAACCATAGGCTGTCACCACCAGCTCAAACCGGTTAGGAGAATATTATATAGACTACGTTTAAAATGGTTTTAGGGCCACAAGCTCATAATCTAGTTTCTGTCGTAGTTGAGTATAGGTTTACGTACATATACAATAAAAGAACACAAACTAGAATAACTCCAGTTTGTGAAACATTGTTAAACTGTGGATAAACTGTAGATGAATCATGAAACTTATTAAAAAATTCGATTACCTAGTATACATTGAGAATTTACGATACGTGATTTAACTGCAAAGGACATTTTTTACTCAAAATTATCCTTTTGTAAATGCTCAATTTAGTATATCACCACACAGAATAATGAAACTTGAACTTTTTTCATATTTCATTTCTTTTAATATACATTGGTTAATATACACTTGTGAGTGAAGGTTAATATATATGTATCTTATTGATTCCTTACCAAATTGTATAGATAGGAATTACCCATTGGATTTAAACGACCTGTGTCTGTCTCCGTCTACGGAAGAAAGTTTCTATAAATTAATTTCAATCAAGTTAAAATTTTGTTTATGATCTAATAAAACGTAATTATTACAATTTATCTTTCACCTTTTACTATATTTCCATGAACTATTTCCATGAACATTATCAATGATATTGGACTGTATCATGGTTAAATACATTTTCCCAGTATCGTGTACGCCATTATTTTTTACCATACTAAAAGATAATGGAAAAATGCACAAAGTAACATTTTGTACATTTTTAATGTGAAGTTAAGGAAATTGAAAACAACATCCCTTTTCCATGACATATTAAATTTACTATGCATATCATGTATATCCGTATTACACCATTTCATTTGGAAATATATTATATTTGCTATTGAAACGATTGCAATTTTGTTAAAATTACAACCATAAGGCTGACCCCATGAGTTCAAAGCCCATTAAGAGAACACATTTGCAATATGGTTTTAAGACCATGTGCTAATATTCGCGTTTTAAATACTCGTAGTAGAGCAAAGGTTTGCATAAATTCCGCAACAAAAGCACGGATGCCGCATATTTTTCAATGAAATCAGCAAATGAGCTTTATCTCCAGAAGTTTGGAGGATTTACTATTCGATTGAATGAGAAGGGGAATCAATTATCTATTCATAAATTCCAGAGCAAAATGCTCAGTGTTTCGCCTCACCAGAGGATGACCATATTTGAATTTTTTGTCATGCTTCATTTTTTTTAATATACATACATTGGTGGATTATATACACCATCATAAACTTGAGTGTGAAAGTTAATACATACAATATATATAACCCCTAAGATATCATTGATACTGGAGTATTATTTTTTATGCATGTTTCAGATTTCATATCTCATCATTTCCCACCATTCGTTTCTACTAATAGGGTTTTAAAAAAATACCAAAATATTGTGCCAGCAAATTTAATACTAACCAGTAAGAAAATATTGAAAGCACTATCCAAAACTTTCTATATGAGATCACCCAAATAAAAAACCTTCGTCAAAATTGACAAGAGTAAATTTTGTTTAAGCTCATTAATATTCCTGCGTTTAGCTGAACAGTAATAAAAAAGAGTAACTATACAAATTCCTAATTTCTCCCAAATGGTAACTACGGCATTATTCCAGATATTTGAATAACGTATGTGCTTAAAAAGTTAGTACCAAATATTTCTTAGAATTATTCCTTATGATAAATTATAGGCAAAATTCTGAATGAGTACTTCTAAAGGATTCTCCCAGAAGGATTTCCATATTTTTAATGAAAACAATTGGAACATCAATTCTTCGTACGGAACTTAAGTCCCTAATAAATAAAAATAAATGATAACAGCGTGGCTTGGATGACGGAATGTTATGGGAGGACTCAGTTTCCAGCAGCATTTTCTCGATTTAAGGTTAAACAGCCTCGTGTGAAATGACGTTCTAGGATGGTGGAAAGCCTATGAATTAAAAAAGTTATGTCGTATTTCAAATATTTAAAGACATAATGAATGTTATCTCTTAATATACGAAAATTTATAAACTTGGAATTTGAATTAACCATTAAGGTTGGAGAGGGAGGGAAAAGTATTTCCAATTTTGAGTTCATTATAAATTTCATCTTCGTTAAATGGAAGAGAATAATTTTTGTACACTTGCGCTTTCCTCATCCTTGCCCATTTTGAAGTACTTTTTCCTTGTCAAGCCTGTAGATAAAACGTAAATCGTCAATGGAAAAACTCTAGGCAGAAAATATCATGTAATATGATACACAACTCAATTTATAATTTGAGGGAATTTAAATAAAAATAAATGAATAATTAAATGGATGAACCTTATGAATCCCAAGACAAAACACTTTCTTCAATTTTCTCCAATGCATGGATCATATTTTATTCCCAAAATGAAAAATTATTGTCGCCGCACACCTTGGTAAAACTTTTAAGTTACAATGGCAAAAATATCTTCAAACTAATAAAAAGAAAGAAAAATAGCACGGATGTTTTGGGCCCACCTAGATTATATTGATTTTCACAGTGCAATGGTAACTATGGTTATGTACTTCAAGGAACAAGTCAACAGCTTGTAAATGTCTGTAAACCCTATAATGTGTTCTTCCCGCTAAAATTTTCGTGAGCCAAGGAATTTATACTAATGTGTGTGATTACTGTATAGGCAGATGAGAGCACACTTTTGGACTCGAATGATAAATATGAGATGCCAGTACGGCAATGGTATGTAATTCTTCCTGCTGAATGGGAATTTATTAAATTAACGGTTTATGGTTATCTTAATAGTCTACAATAATTTATATATGTCTAAAAATATTCCGTATCAAAAATTTAGACCAAGGTGTTCAAAACTCGTACTCATTTTAGCACTAATTTTATTGAAATGAACAAAAATTTGAACGATGCGACCAAACTTGAGTTCAATGAAGGAACAATTTTGACTAAGTGTCAGTACAGCTTAGAATTAGCTTATTCTACACGACTCAAGGACCGAACTTTCAATGTGACCCGGTATAAGGTCAAAACCATGTTTCAGTAATTTTACAACAACCAAATAAATTATTGTACAGAAAATTACGATTTAGTTGCCGGTCCAAAAAAACAGATTATTGAGTATCTCAATGGATTCCTTTCTGTGTAAACCAAAATGTAAAGAAAAGAGAATTGAGCAGAGGTACGTAAAAACATAAACCAAATCCATAGATAAATTTGATACATTTCGTCCTGAGTATACTCCGAAAATAAAGCACTGAAAAATGTGGGCACTTTGAAGCAAAATATAGAAAACATTTGCACCCCAAGACATTTTTTTCCAAAAGCTCAACTTTGTTGCAAATTTACTTTCCTTGGAGTCCCATTCAAACGAAAGGGCATGTAGAACTGATGAAATTTTCAGAAAGTATTTAAAGCCCTTAAAAGTTTGAATGCTAAACATTTTTTTGCAAATATGTTAGGTAAGCAAACAATTCAGTTGCGTATATCCTAGAAGGTATGTGTTCTACTCAAATAAAACCTCAATGAAAGTTTTTCAATTGACAAAACTTCTTTTTGGGAGAAGCTTCAAAAATTTTCTTGAAAATTTTTATCCCTGAGTTTACCTACTCATACTGGCCATACGTTTCCATAGAATGTGTCCAAATCCAACAGCGTTTTTTCTGTTCCAATGACCAGGCAATAATTAGCTAATAGATTTAGGAATAAGTATATGGAATACCTAGGGCGCAAAATTTCATTAAGTTAATTGGACTACTTTATTACGTTTCCTTAACTACAATCCGTCTATTGATTGCAAAGTATTAAATATAATCTTAAATGTGTTTTAATTTGCGCCCCATTTGGTATTGGAAAATGTTTATGGAAAATTCTGGGACATTTCCAGGATTTAATGAACAAAAATAATCAAATAGGTTTTATTGAAAAAATTGTCCAATTAAGTCTAATTGAACATCTCATAAAAACGCAAATAACACTTGAAAAAATAACTCGCAATAAACTGTAAGTATAAAACTGTCTAATTACGCTGTAAATAGAAAATGCTGTAAGTCCCCATTTAAACGCCTTTACATTAAATACGAGCCTATTAGAAAAATAATTTCTGCTTGAGCATGTAATAGAAAACGTTTATATTTCTTCAAGCTAATACTTTTATTTTGCCAACCATCATGTAATTTTTATAATTTGGAAAATAACAGTTTTACCTTTTATATTTTATCAATGCAAACCCTTTGGGGTTGCTTTTTAGCAAAATATTGGAAATCTGCAAGGATTCAAGCAACGAATCACTTAACTAGTGAATAAATTAGTAGTTTAAAATTATCCAATTACTTGATGAGCAACAAATTTTTAAATGGCCATTTATATGGTACGGCTGTATAAATACAATTATACCACTAGAACAAGCATTTTATACTTTAAAAAACTCAAGAGAAGTAAAAACGCAAGAAAATAAAATTAATAAAATTATTAGTTTGAATAATAATTGCAGTTATAATCACGCAATATATGGATTATGCGATAAATTCTGAGAATAAAACTGATCCCACACCTAAGGAAGGATTTTCACAAACTGGGATTAGAAGGCGAAAATTGGTAACTTGTTTCCTCCTTAAGCTTGTTTCGGATAGCTTTTCACAGGAAAGTCGCTGAGCGACAGAGCGACGCGACTGCGACAAAAATAAAACCATGTCGCTTGTCACATAAGTCGCTACAAGAAGTCTTGCGACTTTTTTGCCTGGTTTCGCATAGGGAAGGAGTTATTATAATATCTGAATCATTGGCAAGGGTTTCAAGCAAGCGACTTCAGGGAAAACGCCCAACATTAGTTTGCACGAGAAATTGCAACAAAGACGCTGAGCTGAGCGATAATATCTACGGTCTGCAGATATCGGCGACAGCGACGTTTTTCCGAGCGACTTCTATAAAATTCGCAGTCGCTGCCTATGCGAATATGAACGCGACTGCGATTGTAGTACGAAATCGCAGTCGCAATCGCTCATCGCGACTATTTTTAGGGCTAAGCGAAACCAGCTTTACAGGACTCGTAATCGTGGCGACGATTTCCCTTACTACCGATTTCCTTACAAGCAAATATAACCAACATTAAAAATAAAATTAGCAGTAGCAAAAATTAAGTATTTTAATGCATCTTAATAATAATTAATTAGAAAAGATTGTAAACACACATACATGTATTTCGAAATGCATAAAAAGCATAAAGAATGAAGGACTTAGAATGCGTCCATCAACACATGAGTAGTGCATTTATAGTTAAATCTGATACTCGAAGAAGCACCAAGAGATAAGTCATATTTTGCAATGGATAAGACCATACCCTCAGCTCCAATGGTTTGAGGGATTGAAATTCTCTCTTTGAAATCCTCCCTTGACGACGGCGCCACGAGTGTAGGAATTT
>JAQFXU010002460.1:0-20621 GCA_034693705.1 Spatulosminthurus flaviceps
ATTGGTGATACTCGCATTGAAAGGAAAGGTTGGTGGCTGGTTGGTTGTGGTTCCAGACTGAACATTGGAAGTTTGGAACAAATACAAAGGAATTTCCAGGATTGTTAGTTACTGTGTATATTTTAAAGTTGTGCATATTCAAAAAATTAATTTGTGTAGTTTTAATGGGGTTTTAAGGAGTTTGGAATTTGTAAGCGGTTTGAATAGAGGGATTTGATTTTAATTTAAAAATTGAAAATAGGTAAAATAGTAAGTTGAGAGCATGTGTGCGGTCTGTAGGTTTGAAGTGTGTTGAAATCTGTGGGGTTTGTTTGGTGGATAAGCTAATGTTTTTTGGAAAGCAGAATATGAGATGTGAATGTTTGTTGCATAGGTATTTGAGGAAATAATTTGGAAAGAAAAAGGAGGAAGTTAAGAAAGTATTTTTAGTGGAAAGGGGGAAATTTGATGAAGACATGGACGGAGGGGATTGTGTTCATTGTCAGTCAGTGCGGTTTACTCTTTGTAACGAGAATATACAAAAGCGTAGGGATTTATATGTATTACATTGTATTGAAATCAAGTTATAAGTGGATACTTGAGTTTTTATGATGTGAAGGTTAACCATTCATCCCATCAGAAATCATACGTGAAGTCTGTGGGTTTGAGGGAGAAGCTTGTTGAAAGTAGCACTCTGGAATATTCTATCTACACTATATATGATTTCATTTATGTTATCAGATGAAGCAGCAATTGTGGGACAAGTATAGCTTCAATCTCTGCTTCTAGTTCTATATAGTTCCTGTTTTTATGATGGTTGTAGTGGATATAGACGTAGTTATAGGGGTTTTTTAAATAGGATTTTTTGTCACATAATATTGTGTGAAGATAATTTAACATTCTTTTGGAGGACATGAGCTCTTAAAATAGCCAATACCTATTCTATTGCATCACTAGCCTGGGTATTATCTCCGTAGTTTTTTTGGGGGATTTTGTTGAGGTAGTAATCATATTGATGAATGCTTTTGTGACTTTTTGTACAGGTATTGGAAATGCGTTCTGAGCAAGTTCTGTTATTTTAGATTGAGATGTGGCAAAGAAGGAACGGAATTGTGGCGTAGTTTGGAGGTATTGTTCAGACTTGGGTAAAGTTTTTATGTGATAATTTTATTTGTTGCAGTAAAATATCAAAATGGGTGCTAACGAAGATGTTAATGCTACTTCCGGAGAAGAGCAAGCATTTTTGGTTTTACTTGGAATTGAATTCGGACTTCTGGATTTGTGCATTCTTGCGGGATTGGTAGGCGCTGGAGTCTACTGGCTCTTTTATCGCAACAATAAGCAAGAAGATCCAGCTGAAAAATTCCAGTCATATACTATCCAGTAAGTTAATGTTATTTATGATTCATGTGTTCATGGTCAGTAGTTTTTATGGTAGATGCTTACTTTATATTTATTTAATTTTTTTTTGGTATGTATGCAATGAAAATAAGTGCTCATTTTTTACTTGTCTTTTGTAATCTATGGTGATTGAAGGTTATGGTTGTTCGGTTGTTGGTTTACATCAAATTTGCTTGCTGGAAACTGCCGCCAGTGAAAAACACACATTTTCTACTTATGGAAGTCGTTACAAACTTGTTATACATGATTTAGGTGTTTGCCCTACCGCGTAATAATATTTGTGCTAGTTTTGGAATGCATTGGTTGACTTTTGGAACTGCAAATTCCTTATGGATGAACTTTGTATTTTACAGGCCTACGTCTTACACCGCGAGACAACCTGATAATAGCTTTATCGCCAAAATGAAAGCTTCTGGAAGGAATATAGTTGTGTTTTATGGTAGTCAAACGGGTACAGGGGAAGAATTTGCGGGTAGATTGGCAAAGGAGGCTATTCGGTATGGCATGAAGGGTATGGCAGCGGACCCAGAAGAATGTGCAATGGAAGAGTTGACCCAGCTAAGTGAAATTGAAAATTCAATCGCCATTTTTTGTATGGCTACGTATGGCGAAGGAGACCCCACGGATAATGCTCAAGAGTTTTACGAATGGCTACAAAACGGAGAATGTGATCTTGCTGGCCTGAACTATGCCGTAAGTTGGACAACCATGTTTAAAGATAAGAAGACCTACAATTGTAGTGAATTAGGCAGGGAATCAGCAAAATGCATTCTTTAACCGATAATTGGACTTCTTGAATTGCATTTCCACCTTTTCTCACGACGTCGCTTTCTACCAAATTTTAGTTTAATAGAGGAGTAATTAGTACATTTTTGCGCTTAATTACAGGTCTTTGCATTGGGCAATAAAACTTATGAGCACTACAATGAAATGGGAAAATATGTAGACCGACGGATTGAAGAGCTAGGTGGAACTCGTGTCTATCAGTTGGGAATGGGAGATGATGACGCGAACATTGAAGAAGATTTTATTTCATGGAAAGATAATTTCTGGCCAGCTGTGTGTGAAAAATTCGGAGTTGAAGCTTCAGGCTCTGATGCTAGCATTCGTCAGTATAATCTCAAAGAGCATGACGAATCTTTACCAGTAGAGAAAATTTACACGGGAGAAGTTGCTCGATTGCATTCTTACGAAAACCAACGTCCGCCTTTCGATGCGAAGAACCCTTTTATGGCCAAGTTGAAAGTAAACAAAGAGTTGCACAAGGGTGGGGACAGATCGTGCATGCATATTGAGCTGGACATAACAAACTCCAAAATGCGTTATGATGCTGGTGATCACGTGGCAGTTTATCCACAAAACGACTCAGTTCTTGTGGACAGTATCGGAAAATTACTTGGTGTGAATTTAGACCAAGTAATCTCGCTGGTTAATGTAGACGGTAAGCAATACTACACTGTTTTCATAATAGCGTCAGATTGAAAGATATGAATGTCCTTTATTAATATTTTCAGAGGATTCAAGCAAGCGGCATCCTTTTCCTTGCCCTACCACTTATAGGACAGCTTTGACAAACTACTTGGACATAACATCAAATCCTAGAACGCATATTTTCAAAGAATTGGTAGAATACACCACAGAAGAAGCCGACAAGGAAATATTGAAACTTCTCGGTGGAAGCACTCCAGAGGGTAAAGAAAAATACAATAAATGGGTCATTGCCGATAACAGAAACATTGTCCACGTACTTGAAGATCTTCCGTCATGCAAACCTAAGTTAGATCATTTGTGTGAACTTTTGCCGCGACTTCAGTGTCGTTACTATTCCATCGCGTCCTCTCCAAAGGTGCACATTACATATATTAGGTTTAATTACAATGCAGTGAAATCAGGAAGTAATGTATCTAAGTGTTAAATTTTAATGCATTAGATTCATCCTACCAGCATTCACATAACAGCGGCTTTGGTTAAGTATACAACTCCAACCAATAGAATTAATAAAGGGGTGGCAACCAGTTGGCTATCCACTCGGCAACCGCAGCCAATGCCAAACGGAATTTCTCACAGCGACGGAGAAAATCATGAACCAAAGATGGATTACCCATCTGTTCCGGTGTTTGTGCGTAAATCACAGTTCAGGTTAGTAGGTTTTGTTTTCATTATAATAAGCGGCTGAAATTTTTAATGATTATAGAATAATTATATTTTCAATCTGTCAACGCAGGTTGCCTACTCGATCACAAACTCCAGTAATTATGATTGGACCTGGAACTGGATTAGCTCCTTTTAGAGGTTTTATTCAGGAAAGAAAGTACCTTAGGGATGATGGAAAACAAGTCGGTGATACAATACTGTATTTCGGTTGTCGAAAGCAGGCCGAAGATTTCATTTATGTTGAGGAATTGAAAGAATATGTAGAGAGTGGTGTAATTAAGGTGAGTTATTTGTTTTTTAAATGTAAAGATGGTTCCATTTTTATCGCACTGTTTATTCAATTCATTACAGTAATTAATAAAAAGAATGAGCTTGGCAATCTCTTTTCCTTTTAAATAACGATTGTATCAACCCATTACTTTTTATTTATTTTGTAGATGTACGTAGCTTTCTCAAGAGATCAAGGGCAAAAAGAATATGTTCAACACTTGCTCGAAAGAAATGCTGATGAAGTGTGGAAACTCATCGGAGAAGAAAACGCTCATCTTTACGTTTGCGGGTAAGCTTCTTTAAGTCACTTTTACTTGAGTTCGCATGATTGTAGCAATTTGTATAAAATGAGTAATAATTTCGAAATTTCAGTGATGCCAAAGCTATGGCCCCTGATGTTCGGAAGACTTTGGAAGTTATCGTAAAACAAAAAAGTGGAATGAGTGAACAAGAAGCACTAAACTACGTTAAACGTATGGAAAGTCAAAAACGAATGGCTTTCGATGTGTGGCATTAATTTATAAACAATTTTTAACTTGTTTTACTTATATTGGTTGGGTAAATATTTGAACAAACACCCGTGTCCGGAATATCGAAGTTGTAGATATAAGTACACAGCAACGTCAAGGTTGAATCATGTGATTCATTTCTTATTAGCCCGCATTCCTAACTTTAATAGCTAATGATATTTACTGTAAATGTACTGTTTTAATTTAATAGTCACTTATCGCGGTATCTAATTATTGTAATACAATAACGTTATAGTGGAAAGGTAATGCACTTATGATTGTAAGTATTCATTCCACCATCGTCCTGTGTAAACAACTTTTTTTTTCGTTTTTAGCTATTTCAGATGCAGGTATATCTTTTATGAATCAAGTTTAGACATATTAATTGAATCTGTAACGGTATTAGTGCAGAAAAAATCGTTAGCTATTTTCGAAGGTTTAAGAATTATATATGTTGTAAAAATATAGCGCCGTCTTCCTCATGTCAATGGTTGAGCCATTATATTTTGTTCGAAGACATAGTCATTATAGTCAGTCATTTGAAGATTTCTTGAATGGCTTGTAATATTTTCCAGCTAGGGCAAATTATTTGATAACTTCCGGTCCCTTTTGTTAAGTTGCTATCAATATTTTTGGATTAATTTTGGCCCTCCAAACATGCCTTATACTATTTTTAGAAATCCTCTCACAAGTATCAGGGTGCACTGGAAACGGGGTTTGTAACCAGACATATTCAAAAATGAATTTTGAGGTTAAAAGCTCTGTAGAAGAAGATAAATGTAAAATTATTACGAGACATTATATAAAAATATATAGTATGAATGGATGCCAAGCAATGATGGTACAATTTCCGTGTGCACAAAGATTCACAAATAGATTTACTACATTAAAGATACAGTTAACCATCGGAGGTTACTAACAATAATGAAAGAGTTTCTCACGCGTTTCTTGTTGGGTGCATCCTACACAACTACACGACTTTTTCCTAGTGTTGTGAAAACAATGTTACTGAATGTAGACTAAAAGAACGTTGCCTAACCATTACACCGAAAGCCCATACTTATACTTTCCTTGTGATCTACTCAAGATTAAGATAATAAGCTTTACTTAAATAATTATTAGATTACGTCAGCTGCAGCTGGTAGCAGAAAAAGAAAATTTTACAATTTAATCATCTTCATTTTGATGCATGCGCATGTTTTCTTAAATAATTGTCCGACTGTAGAACGTAGTATTATTAATTACTACTTTTTATCAGCCATGTTCGAACTGAGACGAGTTAATACGAAGTTGATCATCCATTCACGATGGTATTGATAAAATGACCTGAGTTGCCTATACTTGCAACGACGTTATACTTTGAAATACGGGCACGACATCATATAAGTAATATGTAATTATTATCTGGCCAGATTGAATGATTGTCTTCAAAATAAAGAAGGCTCACTAAAAGTGACTTCCATGTATTGTACCTGTATAACTGAACTGGTGGTCTTCAGGTCTTCACACTCTTTGTCGCTAGCTGTAGACGCCTCGGTTGCCTTTTGAACAATTAATCCGTCAGACATTAGGTACGGAATTTGTATAGCGTGCATCAAAAACAATAAATTACTTATGTAAGCGGGGTTATTTTTTTCTCTAACGTACGGTAATTGTAGTTTTAAGTCGGAATATATTAATTCAAACTGTGTTATTTAAGCTGAATCGTTAGAAAACTAAAATTAAATGCCGCGCGCTTGTTAATTTTTGATAGTCGGGGAATTAAAAATTGATGACAAAATAAATGTTATATACCTCCGTCGCCTTTCCTATTCAACCAGCCTTATGTAAATTCATGCTACAATGCGCCGAGCGCACAGTGGGACTAATTATTTCATTCGGGTTTTGCGCGCCGCTTGAAATTACGTAGGTAGTATTGTGGCAGTAACCCGGGTTCCAGTTCCAGGTGGAAGATTACTTACTGGATGTGTCAGTTCAGTACCTCGAATAGTCAAATCTTGTTTATGACTTTACCATATCCAAACGGGTCTGATGCTGTCCAGCGCCTATCTCGAAAAACTGAAGTTACAATCCTCTCACATAGTTTTACTGTACAATATGAAATATATGCTTGACTTCTACTGTTTACCGTAATTTTATACGTAAATACTTACGAAGTTGAACTTTAAATGCTTTCCTGAAGTGAGATTACATGACATATCGATTGTATACTACACAGAAATTAATTTGAAGTTTCCGTCAACTGATTGTGAAATGTGAAAAGAATTGACGTACCTTTAGATGTTGTTATGCATATAAATGGAATGCGGCAAAAAAGTTTGGAACAATAAACTATCTTTAAAGAGTAAATAACACCGCGGTGTAAACCAGTTTATTATTCAACATAACCAACGACAAAAATTAGTTAACTATAAAACCTACGCGCACATGATGTTAACGTGTTGTGAAATTTATGAATTCGTACATTTTCAAGAAATGTAACTAATTGCTACTCTACACTCTACTACTATCTATTATGCTAAATAATTATTCCTCAGGTTCTGAAATAATCGTGATTATGTATGTAATGTAGCATCAAATATTCAAACCACAACATATGATGATTTCCATCATTACCGGCAAAACAATTTAAAGTTATCGCAATCACGTAGATACAATCATAATTATATCATCAGAGCAGCTGCTGCTTCACATTCTCTGTACAAGTTAATATTCTGATATACCCATAATATATTGAAATAGAAGCAAAAAATCAAGAAGCTTTAACTTTGGGAGAGGGACTGAAAATTGAGTTGAACAAAGTTAGCTTTCACTTGAGTGACATAATTATTTACACAGTTTTACCCTAATAAAAAATATACTCATTCACTTTAGAATCGAAATATACGATTTAAATATTATATAATATAACAATTCGATCGAAAGTTTAAATATTTTTGATTATTGAAAAGTAAATAAAGTCGAAATTAAAAACGTGTCAACTTATCAAATATATAATAACTATGTAATTATATATATATATCCGTATTTATCAATATATAATAATCTATATATGCATATATTGTTTCGTAATAAAATTTCCAAAGTTTAATAATAATCCTCAACTCCCTTTTGTTTCGCAACGCGATCTATAATTTCTACAAATCTAAGGGTCCCCGTCAGACGAAGTGGACAACGCATCATTGGTTTCATTTGATGAATGGTCATTTCCTTCATCAGTGGACGAGTTGCGACCATTACTTTCAACTGAGGCATTATCCAAACAATCAATAGACAAATGGTCCATACCCTCAAGGAACAGTCGGTCATTACCATCGATGGAGCACTGATCGTTACCTTCGACTGATGAATGGTCGTGACCTTCCACAGATGAGCTGTCTGTACCTCTCAGAAGTAAATACTCATTTCCTTCTATGGATGAATGGTCGTTCCCTTCTACGGAAGAATAATCCTCAGTCCCATGTGTGTCACTTCGCCATTCCTCTTCCCCACTTTCCAAGCCATACAACTCGGTTTCTTCGACCCAACGCGCATACTCGTTATTTACCATTTCCTCGTTAATGAGAGTGTAAGTCTAGAAGAAAATTAAACGTAAAAATTAGAACAACTATATGCATCATTTTCGTTTTTAAAATTTCCTTAGTCAGAATCAGAAGTAAGTACTTCATTTTACTAGCTCTGACCTGATCTGCATTTAATCGGTATAGATGAATTAGAGCCGTGCTGTCACCGGGTGAAAATCCAACAACGTGAGCTTGTAAAATCTGACCCATAGTAAGGTATCTGAAATATGTTAAAGCTTCATCGGACCATCCCAAAGATTCATCCACGGGAACTAGGTTAGCGAGTCTGCATTCTGTGGCTTGGAAAGGAATCGTCACGAAATCAACGCGAATTTGTCTCAAATCTTCAATAAGTACTTGGATGTAACCTCCAATGTCAACAAGCCTTGCTGTAACTTCATCCTTGTCTTCCTGAACAGCTACCACTTCTGCTCGAACCCAGTCTTTGTCTTTCACACGGGTCACACAGATAACGCCCGCTAGAATATTAACGTGATAAAATTGAAACAGTGATTCCCAAAAATCATCCTCACAGTGGAAACAGTTTGTTTCTAGAATTGTGTCACGTAATCCAGTGTAAATTGATTTCATTGAAACATAGTATCAAACATTTAGTTCTCAATCGTAAAACTGAAAACCACAATGCATTGCTTACAAATGTAGAAAAAATACTTTTTCTAGTAAATGAAAGTTTCATTTTGGAAACTTCATTATAATTTTCCTCGAATTTCATTTGAAAGAGAAGATACAACAAAAAATGCTACAGACGCTCATCTGTTGCCTAGTGCCTAGCATGTCACTAGTGTTAAGTAAGAAAACCCTCTCTCCAAAATTCATATCACAACACCTGCATAAGTCTAATTACAGTTAAATGACTTACTATTGAAAGGTCTCACAAGATGAGGAATACCAGGCTGCTCATATACATTGCTGAGAATCTTGTGCATGCGTGCCAGAGCTGGATAAGTAGGATGTGTCGGTTGCAAGACAAAAATATGATCCAGAGTAACAACATTGCTTATCATTACGTCATTTATGACACCTTCAATCAAGCTGAGCTGTAACACCAAAGAATAACTTTATTATAAACATGTTATTATGGTAAATCAAAATCCTCGATAACTGCACACGCAGTTTCAAGTTTAGTTGCAATTTTCCATCACATACTTTGTTATTAGAAGGCAAATAAGAAACAGAAGACGGCGGAGTTTGTTTTCCTAAGTTTGTTTTTTCCAAACTCAAATACGGAAACGTGTTTGCAGGAAATCGTTCCCGGATCATAGCCAAAGCCTCATCGATTTCAGAGCATAACCCTGCAAATTCCAAAACATCAACCAAGTAAAAAAACTGAGTTCAAAAAATACTTAATTTACAAGAAACCATTACATTAGCATCATCCACACATTCTGTCCTGCTTGTGGATCACATTTGGGGTCAATACAGACAGTTGTAACAGTTGTAAAAGCTGAGTAAACATACCTTCAACAGCACAGATCTTCAAACTGCCGCTGGTAGGATGCATCTTCACGATTATATTAGCTCCCGTTGTAGCTTTGATCTTGTTGACATAATTTCCAAACTTGCCAATCAAGCGGCCCACAATTGATTGGGGCATCTCGAATTCATACACCGTAGCATCACTAGGCGAAAATCCATCCATTTTCATCTTTATAAAAAATAAATATATCAAATTTAAATTCATTTTTAATTGGTTTACGTGGAAATCTTATTTATTAACATGATATATTCCAGGCTTAATATATTAAAAAATATAAAAAATTAATCCCCCGTTTGCACGAGTTGTTCACTCCACATATTTGCATTTATCATTACACGAGCAACCTTCACAGCTGAATGCAGTTGCTGACGACAGCATCATTTCAATATAGTAAACTAAACAATGAAATTTCAAACCCTAGCAGTTTTTCCAGCCAATACCATTTAATCTGCAAAATCGAGCCATTTGGCATGATTTCCCTATCAACATAATTTGCATCCCTGCATGTCTAACTAATAACTACCACATAAACTCATATTTATCACATAACAACATATTTACAAGAAGTGACCACAAAAATAATACTACACGTACATACAGCCTTCATGAATAGGTACCCCCCCCGTCCTCCATAAATATCATTTCCAACAAACTATTTATACTACATCTCATGTCACCCTTCGCATGTGACCGGCCAATGATACTTCCTACAACATTTCTCTACCATTAATACAAAGTACCTGTATGTTGCGAGAGAAACACACCAACACATGCACTTCTGCAACAGTATGGTTACACAAAAGCCGGTAAATAGAAAAACCAATCCATAAAAACTGCACCATACAAATAACAGAACTATCCACAGCAAAACCTTACTTTCCCATGCCAACAATAATTCATCTACCCCTCCAGGTCAAATGTTCACCGCAAATTTGCAGATAAATTTATCATATACATTACAAATAACATCAAAATGTCACCCGCAACTCGCAATTCTTTAACCACAAAAATACAGACTCATTTTTCTAAAAAAAAAACATATGCCATGTCAACCCTGTTCCGACCATACTTCAACAAATAACCTCTCTCTCACCTACACTTGAATGCTACTACAGCACATTAACAAAATATCTAATGAATGAACATTCTCAAAACTTCTTCCATTACTCCCAACTCTCCCCAGCAATACATGCCTACCTAATCAGTACCCCACACTTAACCCTTACAGCAAGTGACACTCAATTTGCGAGCTTAACACCCCTTTGAAACACTCTTTACATCCACAAGGATTCCCAAATACCGAGTTGTTTGCAAAACTATTTTTAAATGGATTTTATTTCACAAGATTTTAGAGACAAACAATTTTTTAATCCTTTCCCTCTCATACCGTGCCAAACATTTCAACTGCATAGGACAAATTGAAAAAAAAACATTTCCCAACCCGGAAAGTTCTCACAAAAAAAACAAACATGTAAAAAACCTCTCCACATTCTAGAGATTCAAACGCAATTTCAGCATGTGCTATAGTGGGTGTCTGTATCACAACATTTCTAGAATAGACCCATAGATTTATCCAACAGCCTGTTTCTATAAGATTTGCCCCCATCCGCTTCAACATATGCTCATGGAAATTGCGAGAAATTTCCTGAAAAACTCCCTGACGTCGTCCCAAAGTGAAACCTCCATCTCAATCACCATCTCATCTACAAATATAACTCATCCATGGTCACTAGAATTTAGTAAAATATCCTCAGAATCGTATTTAAAGTCTAGCAAAATATCTCACTATATTCCTACATCAACCATGCAAATACATTATGTACATATATACATGTACACACACACAACATATGTATATCCTTGAACGAAAGATACAAGTTAGACAGAAAGCCGGAGCAGCACACACGGCACCGACATCATACACGAGGACCGCCTCGTAGCGGCAGTCTCAGGCATGTACGATTCGGCTCGTGGTAAAAAATATTTTCGTAATTTTAACTTACCGGTTGAGTTTTTTCAAAATTCACAATCTATCAAGAGGAATCCAAGAGTAGAAGTCTTTCGGATTTTAACCTTTCTAATGTTGTTACGACGGTTTTTCTGGTGAAAAATTTACTAAACATCTGCTCCTCTCACTGCAATATTACTGCACGTGGTTAACTCTGTAACTTCTTCTCGGTTTCTGTCTCTGCATCTCTTTGAGCAGTGTTGGACGATCTAGAGGACAGCCCTACCTCCTTCATCCGTCTGTATATGGAAGGGCATCGGGGCTCGCAGAAAAATTCTCTCCTATTCTTATTCATACCCATGGAGCTTTCCTATGTCTCATACATACAACAAATACTCCTTGCCATGTGCCGTAAAGTGTGTGTGTGTGTGTGTGTGTATAGAGCAGTCTGTTGCCATCGTACACCTATAACTGGGTACGGACTCTTCTTGCCCACCCCCCGTCCTGAATCCTCCAATCTCATTCCCTCTACTTGCCTGAGTATTTCAAAGAATTCCTCTATACTCTTCATAATTGTGTGTATAACAAGTGTTTTCCTTCCAGTACTTGATTATATTTTTTTAGCACACTTATATATATATATTTGTGCTAATATATATTACATACTTAGCCATGCTGCGTAAAAACCTGTGTACAAATAAAGCATGGACAAGCGGCTTTATTATCGTTGAGTATATTATTGCAAACTTTTGCAAATCCATGGCTTTTTATATTGGCACCAACAAACACACACACTCATGCCGGCATTCTGTATACCATGATATAAGCTAAAATTCAAAACAACCAGTATGAATATTATCATATCATGCCTCAGTAATAAAAAAAACTCCGTATGGATGGGAGTCTCTCTCTCTCTCTGTATGGTGTATAGTTCATATCCGCATGTATATATATGCTTACAAATTATGGAGTTCTAAGTATATAAGTATGTATGAGACTAAATGAGTGTAATTCTGAGCCAATTCAATCTTATGCAAAAAATGTCTAGGGTGTATTTGTTGTAAGTATATGTGTAATGAAGCCTGAGAAAATTTGCAAACTTTCACGGTGTGGATTTGTTTTCTTTAACCAATGGTTATTAATTTTTAGAGGATTTTATGATGGTGATTACTACAGTTGCATAATGACCGTATGAATAATTAAGAGGGGGACAATTTATAGTTGGAGTAAAACTCAATTTTATTGAGCCTGCATATAAATGAGGTGTTAATTGAATAAAATAATAGGGGTTTGTTATTATTTTATGTGATGAATAAATGTGTATCTTTATTATACGAGCGACCGACCGACCCCCTTCATACTTCGCGGTAGCGCGGGCTGGATTTAGGCTCGCCCACGGAGTGGGCTGTATGTACTAGTGTACAATACAACGACGATATAGCTTTTGTTTTAGCGGGTTTCCTTTAATCCCCTAGAGGAGGGTGTTATATCTAATGGCATGAGTGATGTTATTGTATGGCTATATGCAAGAGCATAAAAACCAATGTAAACTTTGCGATGTAATATTATGGCTTTCCCTATATTTATATCCAGTACTTGCATTTGTTATTGAAATGAAGATTTTGGGATGTATTTGTTGTAGATAACGGGGGGGGGGGATAAAAAGTGTTTATTTTGTGTATACGTATAAGTATGTGTTGTGGATATGGGATGGATGGAAAAAAGGAGTGTAACAAATTAATTGTTTTCTTAAGACGAATTTTTCAAAGGGAGGTAAATTCTTGAACATGATGCTTATGTAGTTGTAAATGTTGCCGAAAGGCAATGGGAAATCGACGTGTCCTGGAGACCTGGCTCTGTAAATGAAGTAAAGTGCTTTAGGAAAGGGAAAATAATTTTTAGCTTGCTTGATGTATATGTATGTACTACTGTCAGCAAGAATTTGTCTAGAATTAGAAAAAAATTTACTGTAGTGTAGAGAAGTTAGAGAACAGGTGTGAGGGGATTGTTTGCCTTTGAATAGAATTTTGGCTAGGTTTGTAATATATGTTTGTGTATACCCAATATGTGTGGAGAAAGAAAGTACAAGTGCAGTGTTACACAACTTGTGTCAATTGAGATGCAGACGAAATTTAAACTTGAAAAATAGTAGTTAAAAGGACGGGTATGCAAAAGAGAATGAAAGCGAGTTTTATTGTTGATTTTACTATATATGCTTGTTAACTTTAGCTGGGTGTTGGGTTGACTCCTCTGGAGAGCCAAGTGACCCAATTTTGTTTTTTTAGGTGAACAGTTTTGAGGGTTGAATAATAGGAATCGAAGGATATTTGAATATTTATTGGGGTAATGTACTTACAAATGGCTAACCAAAAAGCCTTTATACATTCGTAAAGTATTTTAAGCTAAATATAGAATATTGTATGGAAATTGACTAGTTTGTGAACAATGCTAATTATTCCAGAGAAATGTTGAAACTCTGAGGAAATCGAAACTTTTCCAGTGTACATTTTCTTTTCTTTTTCATAAATCTACGTGCTCCTTTACCTTACTAACGAATTTATTTACATGTACATATTAAGTGAATCATGGTTATAGATTTCCTGTCATGAAAGAAAATGGGTAGGGTATTATTTACATTTTAGTAGATATGTTTGTTTTTAAGCTGAAAAAGAGTGAGACAGTTAAGGAATCAGACAGGATGATCATCTTTATTTTTACTAGCAGTTGCAATAAGCGCGTTTCAGAGACCCGTATATCGTCAGTTTCGTGCATATAATTATTTCACCATGCACAAGTGTGGTTGTGTGGTAGGGTAATATAATAAGTTTTTTTCGGATGTATTATAATACGAGTACGTTGTTTGCCTAACCAACAAACTTTGTTGGTAGGTAGGATTAACACTTAAAAGCATCCTTGATTTCAAATAAAGCAAAGCTACTGGAAGGAAATCGAGTTTATTTTGTGTCGCTCTTACATACATAAGTTGTACATACGTCATGGCAAAGTACTTGACTGTATTTATCAAGTAAAAGGTCGACAAGTGCCAGTATGTCCACGGATACTACAAACTTAGTGCTTACTTGCTTTTACATTGTCAGACAAGTCTATAGGGATAAGACCAGTATTTTATTTTTCCTGCGTTAAACAGCTTTGTTCATTACATATGTACAAACATTCTGCAAATTGCAAATAGGAAATATTTACCCGGCGTCGCTTACGTCGTAAGTTGAGTTTATCTCCATAAGCATGGATTCATTTGATAAACACTTGCTCCTCAATAAAACCACCAAATATTTTTGTGTTTCTTTCAGTAATTCGAATATATACAGGCTCTAGAAACTACGAGAACAAAAGAAATGAGAGGCCCGTGCAACAATGTTTTCCAGCTATGAAGATTTTTAAAAATTAGTCATTTATGTTCACCACACATTTTTATGATAGCTAATATAAAGTATCTGGTTGCACGTTTCTCACTCACATTTATTTACATACTAGGTTTTGGAATTCTACCTCAGCATAGTCATAAATGCATGGAATTGTTCTACATTTTGCTGGAACGATTTGAATTAAGCCATCACATTTATACAGTAAAGATAAGATTATTTATAATAAACGGAGGCTTTGAAAAGTAAACAAAAGTTCCTAGACAAATTGGGCAATAAAATCCGCTGGAGTTTGTTGTTTCTGTATTTGTAAACTTGTACATGTACGCTTGAAGCCCGTAAAGGGCTGATAAATAAAATACGACCTAGTAACAATATTATGTAACAACGATAAGGATAATCACATAGGATCCTTTAATTGGTTATTCAAACGTGCGAATCTTTCAGCAGCAGCTTGCTTGCTTTCAATAGATCGATTGTAATATTGTAAATTGTAAATAAAATCTAGTCTTACTGACGAATGTGATAAACAAGTTGATTGCAATTTATACGCCTGTTGCATTCACATTTGTTTCGTGCATAACAAACAGCATGGTTACATAGTAGGTGATGTGTAGTCAACACGTGGCTACTTCTCTCTGCACTTGTTCCCATGTCTCGTCTATTTGTTGTTTGCCTTTTCTTCGTTTGACTAAAAAAACTTTCCAAAGAGTAATTTAAAAAATACAGTATTTACCTGCCAGATAATGTGAGAAAACAGAGAGAGAAATGAAGCTCCTAATAATTTTAGAACGGAACTTGTAGTTCCAACCTATGTACCTACTTATGCCCTGTTCAGACTGACTCATTGTTTCAGGAAAAGCTGGGGACATTTTATCATACGCTCTTGATTGAAGAAGTTGTAGATTTCTTCGATAATAAGAAAATTCAAGCCAGGTAGGGTAGTATTTTCTTTGATGCCGTGAGAATTGTGGATTACTTTGCTGTAAAGTGTATATTAATTATCACCCCTTCCTCCAAAAAAAGTCATTTAGTCTGGCTGTGAATGAGGTAGTTAGCCTTAAAACGTAATACTTTATCCTTGTAAGCGTTTGTTCACTCTTGGACCCGGCTGAGTGTGAAGGAAACAAAAGCAGCCTCACCCTACTATCTCAACGATGCTCATCACTTATTAGACGTACTTACGTAAAGTTAGTAAATAAAAAGTATGTACGCATGAAGTAGATGGGTTAAGGGAGATGCTAGTAAGTGGGGCAAGGAGTAGTTGTAGGTATATGCAAGCAAACTAAGCACAAAAGCAACTTTTCCTGGGATATACATACGTTTCAATCATCCGAATATTGTAGTTTAAGCATGCAACGTATCAACATCAGGTTCCTCAGACAGTTTTATATATCTTTTGAATGACTCAGGCCATGCGAAAAACTCATGTTGGCAAATTCGATAACTACGCAGCACACGTGTTGCAAGAATCCAAAATACATACACTATCCAGGCTGTATAATGTCAACCTTTTCCACGCTCCAAGCTATATTTACATCCCCTTCCCTGCCATTTTTTCCCATTGCTGGAGGAATCTCAATCCCACGTATGAATTTCATTGACAACTACAACCATCTTTACTATTGACATTCATTTGTACCAATATGGTATGCGTAAATAAGCAGCAAACTGTTGCCTGATCATTTAAATACAAAAACATTCCCACATTATACATACTGCGTGTGAAATTAAAAACCATAACACATTTGGGACATTGGGACTGGGAGCGAAGGTCTTTATGTACATATGGTTACCACTTCATTTATGTCTCCCAATGAGCTCCAGACGTCAGACCCTGCTACTAGATGTAATTATTGTAACAAAATTACCAGTACCGTGCAAATAATATAGCAAATGGTATGTGAATAATAATAATAATAAATATTTATTGATACACTTTGCTGTAACTTTATCCATTGATGATTTTATAACGTCTTCCGTTTTTTAGCACACTAATTCCTGCAACTCAACGCTTTTAGTTTCTTCTCCTTCTACAGAAAAGAAATATTAAATAATACTAGCTTGGAGCCATTTACACCATAGGGTTTCTTAACGGACAAAGAATTCAGCGCAGCCTTCGGTCGCGCTCTAGCGGCTTAAAGCGCTGGGCATGTTTCTTTACTGCTTCGCTGGACAAGTATCATACGCTGGTGCTAGCAGGAGGAATGATGTTGGATATTGATACATATCATGTGGATACATGGGTCGACGACGATGAAGAATTTTTCCTCTTCTGAATTAGTACTTTATTATATTTATTACAGATTTAACTAAGTAAATAAACAAAAACATCAGGGGCATATATATTTACTGCTTAAAGTTATTAAGCGTTAAAATTATTAGTTTGAACAAAATACACAGTAGTTTAGTGGGTATTGTTAATTACAAATAAACTTTTGTCCCCCTACTTAACCAGGATGTAAATGATTCCTTGTATGAAGCTACGCAAGTACTTCCGTAGAATGCGTTAATCTCAAAGTATGTTACTTAGCATACGCTACCTTAATCCTTATCACTGTAAAGGTTAATTTGGGGGTTGAAATGTATTTTAAATAAGTAAGCAACGCTCTTCTGACCATCCATATGTAGATTTACTCTCTACTGGGCTAGCAGGCATGCAACCTAAACGCTTTAAGTCATTATTACTTGATAGTTCAAAAGCAATTTATTGCACTCCTTAGTTCTAACCATCTTTACTATATAGTTGAAGTTTATATACAAGAGAACCAGAGAAGTTAAGAGAGTGTAGGTTGCAACTTCTTGGAAGAATATAGAAACATCCACTTGAAAATATGGGAGACAAAACCAAAAGCTAATGTAATAATAAGACTTGAAGCATAATATTTAACTGGAACCAATACTGGTTCGAGGTTTAAAAACTTGATTCAAGACGAAGTGTGTAGTGTAAGATGTTGAGCGTAATTTGACAGCCTCTTGCTTTTCCCATGGCACCCATTGTATTCTTGTTGCAGAAATAATAATGGTGCTCATACCGTGTTAAAGAATCTGCCATCTGCCTGCCTATATGCTGAGAAGTCTGAGGTTGTAATGTAACCTATAAACACCGTGCCCACCGGCCCAGTGCATGGTGTATGGCCACAACTTGGTTGGTTTTAATGCTTTAAGAAAATGTATTTTCTCGTGAATGCACGATCAGAGAGGAGATAATCTAATCACAGCATTTGTATTGCATAGAGAGAAGCAATTATTAAGCTCTGCTGTACTTACTGGAGAAAGTTATTAAATTTTTTATGGAAGAACCTGTTTTCCACGACCTTTACACAATGCTCTCACCGGCAACATTCCGGTTTAATATCAGTTTTTCTGCGTGCAATGCGAAGATGTGAAGTAGCAGTATTAAGCATGTATAAGTATGCATGTCTCCATGCATGTAAGCAACTACCAGAGGAAAAACTCTGCAATAAACTGGATTTTACTGGATATAGATAGGCATTTGAAAACTTCTTGCTTAAAGTTTAGAAGGATCATCACAAACCGTAACAAATAGAATTCATTACCTAGTTATACTACGCTTTAATGATTACCTCATTCCATTAATTGCCACCTTTAATATCGTATTCCATAAATTCAGTTAGTAGGAGGAAGATTTAATTACTCCCAAATTACATTGCACTACAAACATTGTTTTTGCCGAGGACTCTACTACAGGAAAATAAGATTGTAACATGCGTCTAAAATTTTACGGAATACTCAAACCATCCTGTGTATAATAAATTTTCCACATCGACAAGAAGAGGGCGGTAGAAAAATTTGCCCTGAATCAGAAATATTTACCACATCTCAGACGTAAATATTTCTTACTACGCCGTTTGTAAATACGATTAAAAGTTAATTCCGTGTGTGAGCTTAACCTTCTAGTGGAAAATTCATCTCTTATTGATAAATACAAATTTTGAATTGAGTAAAAAGAATTCTGCTTATTTTGCTTGAAATGGTTTTTTTAAAGAAACGAGTGGAAACCCTGTGCTTCACCCCCGCATTGTAAAAATAAATACGATGCTGATGCAGATAAAAATAGACATTCATTGCCCCAACACCCGACCGAACCTCAAGTTATTCAACTTGGGATTTTCACAACAAATAATAGAATGGAAATGGACTCAGACGGATATGTCTCACGGTTCCAGCACAGTGCATATTCTAAAAAAACTTGAACTGCTTGTTTACTTGTAAAGTTGGCAAGGAGAAGTTGGTGACGCATTTTAATTACTATCCCTGATGTTTCTTGTATCTTTACATGTATAAGTATAGTATGACTGAATTCGAGCATAATTAATAACGAAAGGAGTGTGTTACTAATGACGGAGGCTGTAAAAGTTTTAAGAACCGTTGAACTTGTTCGGCGTGATCGTTTCAGTTCAATAATAGTAATCGGCAGCACGCCCAAAAGAGACTGCATATAGTTACAGCCGTCTCTAATCCCTAAAGCATTTTCTTTGAAGAGAATCAATGGGAGTGCTGTTGACGTAGGTTATTCTATTCTTTCTTTCACTTTACATATCTAACTAATCTACTAACTATACCTCATAAAAACACTCCTGCTCTAGATTCATATTTCTATATCTACCTCTCGCTCGAGCCATTTCTTACATTTCAAGCTGGTAGGTCAAAACAGCTTTCTTCTGAGAATTGAAAAAAACCTTGAAGTTTTGATCGCACACGTTTAAGTCATGCACACTCGGATTATATTCCTCATCTGAATGGGACATTAGTTGATAATGAGTTTGGGATGAATACTGACATATTGTTAGTGGCCTACCAAATTGTAAAGGAAGTGCAACGCCTTTGCACATTGCATTTAATTGCTGACGTTAGTAGTAGAAAATCGATTGAAATGAATAAATGTGCCAATAAGTCTGCTACTTGAAAAAGAATTGGGATGGGATGGTTGTGATAGTTGCATACTCGCATATGGCTCAATTGCAAATGGAAGGAAAGAAGTTATGCTTGAATGTTCAACATAGTAATTAGTGAATAATTATGGTAGTAATCATTTTAGCTTTAGCACACGATCCTTTCATATCTGTACATTTATAAAATGTTGAGTTACCCAAGGGATACTTTTTGCTTAAATAAATCAACTTTTACAACGGGTTGTAATTTATACACAATCTTGAATCAGCTACAATTTACGATCACTTTTTGGTTACCAGCAAGCAATTTCTCCAATGCCCTAATTTCGCGAATAATAATACACCCAATAGTTTGCTTGCACGGAAATAAATTGTAATGTCCTAGAGGTAAAAACCATGGGGTCAGATGAGAAAATAATATGCATGATTTTATAAGGGATTCAAAGGGTGCATGGCAACAGTAATACAGACGTGCACGAAGTGGGAGTAGAAATCCTGTTATATTTTAAGCTTCACCTTTCATATTTGTATGTAGAAGTGTTCTGTGAGCTGAAGATTTTTAAAGATTTCAGACTTACACCCTTTCCTCTAGTTCCACACATCCAAATACTTAGACATGATATTTTCATTATACCATGAATTGCACTGCTTTCCGTCTGTATG
This sequence comes from Spatulosminthurus flaviceps, assembly GCA_034693705.1. Classification (NCBI taxonomy): domain Eukaryota; kingdom Metazoa; phylum Arthropoda; class Collembola; order Symphypleona; family Sminthuridae; genus Spatulosminthurus; species Spatulosminthurus flaviceps. Next base: position 20,285 of record JAQFXU010002460.1, read on the forward strand.
GATCAAGTTTAAACACTGTTTATAATAACATTATAAGGATACATTAAAATGTTCAGCAAGATTGCTCTTTGTAAGTAAGTTCAGATGAGTGAACTCGTATTCCATAGCCTTGGTAGGAATGCCGGAAAGAAAAATTTATGATAGCGTATCTTCAAAAAGTTCCAAATATGACCCACCTTTAGGTTCAAGGTGCTACAATGACGAAGACTGCTTTATCCCTGGCCTACGGCCATTCCCTTAGTTTTGACAAGGATTCAATAAGGTCAAAATGTATGAAAATTTCTTTGCGACTTTGAAGACAAGAGATCGTCCTAAGGGTAAACCGGTCAACATTGGC
>JAQFXU010002461.1:0-20621 GCA_034693705.1 Spatulosminthurus flaviceps
CAATTTGTCTAATATTTTATCATATCTGGAACCATTTACGTCACATTGCTTCAATTTGTCAAGTATATGGGAAACTTTTTATGAGGGTGCAATAGGTCAAAGATTTGATCAAATCTTAAAACTAATACGGTCCCTCATTTTGGTATATACGTTGGAAATTTACACTACTGGTACAAATATTGGACACTTTAGTCATTAGAAATTTTTGGTCAAATCGAAAAAAAATTGCACAGTTTAAAATTTGTGCCAACTCGCGAACATTTGGAGGAAACTGGTTAAATGATTTGAGTATTGGGCAAAATTTTAAAAAAATGTGATCAAATTCACAAAAACATTTGACTTTTGCAAATCATTCGGCCAAATTCATAAGAAAATGTGGGAAAATTTGTAAACACATTTGACTAAATTTCTAAGAATATTTGGGAAAATATTTGGGCAAATGCACGTAAATATGAGCCAATAGGTAAAGATCCATAAAAAAATTTCGGAAAATTTATTAAAAATTGATCCATTTGAACAAAATCCTTATTATTATGGTGGAATTATCTTCCACAAATTGCTTATGTCATTAAATTTCCTTACTCTAAAAAACAATTTTTCAGTTCCTAAACGATCCAAATATTTTAGAATAAAAACTTTAATCCGATTTGAATAAAATTCCGGTTCCTCAATGGAAACCCTTTAATATTCCCTGCCGTATTAAAATTTGCAAGCATCGGATTTTTCTCATTCTCAAGCTCAAAAGCTCTGACACATGCAATAAAATATTTTCCACGAGAAATATTTACATTGAAGCCAAGGAATGAAATACTCTAATAAATTTAAATTTGCAAACTAAAATTACAAAATTTAAATATACAGATTGTATATGTAGAGCCTTAAAAAACAAGTTTATTTAAAGAAAGACGGAGAAAACTGTCAGGGAAAAAAATAAATTGCAATTTCACAAATGACGCTTGTCATAGGTTGAAAAGGAAAGTAGCTTGGACTGGGATGAGATTTATTGTGTAAAGAGAAAGTGTGCATGGGAAAAGAAAGGAGCGTGGTGGATGCATTTTGGAGGGAAAGTATTATTTGTAAGTTATATCAAGTTAGGGACCCCCTCAGGAGAGAGAGGGAAATTCTACGACAATAACACGTTATATGCTTTGAAATTTGTGAAAATGAATGCCATAAATTAAACCTCCTTAATTACTCTATCCTCATCTGCCATGGTTCGTGGTGCAACTTTCTCTTCCTCCTCTCTCTCACTTTCTCTCTGTACGTCAAGATACGAGAGAGCTGGGCCGATCCGCTCTGAATCCTTTCCCTTCATGAATATTCCATCCTCGCTCAATCATGACCAAGTCTACCTTTCCAATATACACGCACTACCACGTACATGTCTACAAGCTAAGGGAATTATTCCTCAACTGTTTTCCCCAACATACTTTCTCCCATTTACCTCACACATATTGCATCAAAGTTCAATTGTGTTACTGACGCTTAAAATGTATCCCATACAATTTATCCCACTGGAATACTTTAATTTCACGGATTTCAAATGCTTAAAATCCATTGATCGTATGGATTTAAGAATTTAAAATTGAGAGCCTGGGCTTTTGAATGCCACCTTAAATTCAAAGCGCCGCGCATTTTTAAAAAATAGCGCCCAATTTAACCTTTTTATTCTAAACCTTTTCATTTTCCACAAAAGCGAGAAACCTGGAACATTGGAAAAAATGACGCGCACGCGGGATCTAAAGCACCAAAATCCAAATTTATACAGCGCTTTCAAATTCCCAAATTTCTCAAAATGAAGCGAGAAATTTACAATGTTAACAATTCTTGTATTTTCAAAGTCAAAATGAAGCGCAATCATCTTTTTAAAATTTTAAAAATAAAGCGCGCCGCAAAATTCAATACCCGTTTCAAAACTTTACCTTCCCCCTTTGAGCGTTATACGCGGAACGGTAAAAACGTTTTAGAACTTTATCCATTTTTTTAAAATTAGCGCTACTTTGAAATCAAGTAATTTACCAAGCGCGCATTTCCCGCGCGAATAATAAATTTTGATTTAGTTATGTATCCATAAGATTTTTCGAATATTTATACTTTGCATTGTCTAAGTCATGACACCAATAAATTTCAAGTCATGTGTGCAAGTCATTGTGATAAAAAAAAACCTGTTAAAAGCACAACTTGAAAAAGAAGGATATTTAAAAATCCCGGGCTAAATGGAAAACTCCATGTAAATGAAGAGTCAAATAGTTGTAGTGAACAACTGGAGAAGAAATTTCTCTCGTTCACACTCAAGCCAAGCAAAAGCCATATTTTGTTGGGGAAAAGCTCTTGGGAATAACAAAGGATGATTCCACATGAAGAATCTCGAGAAATAAAGAGCACGCTCACTACGTAAGTGCGGGAAGGAGAGAAGTGTGAGGATAGAGAGAGAGAGAGAGAGAAGGAATTTTCTAGGATAAAATTTTCAAGGGAAGGAAGGAGAAAAGGGAGGAATGTAATTTTCCTTCGGATGACTTACTCTCTTATGCAATATCCTTGCCTCATCTTCCAATAACAACACACATAGATCGGACCTTATATATGCGTGTAGTTCAAAAAAGAGGGAGATGCAAAATAATAAGAATAGGGCGAAAGTGGTTTTTTTCTTGCATGGGAAATTCTCTGTATGTTGGGGGGATGGAGTAGAACGTAGTGAATGAATGAAATGTCCCCATAGGATTCCTATAGAAAATTGATATGATTTTGTGTGGATATAAGAGAGGGCTGGCTGGGAATGATTGAGTTGGCAGTTGTGAAATGCATCCTTGCCACAAAACCAAGTCTCATGGCCTACTTTCTCCTCCCAACCATTGGCCTGGCTGAGGTCAGGCAATTTTGCAATTTTGACTTTTATCTCCATCTTACCTTCACTTTCTTACCGGCCCTGTCTCCCCTCGTCTGCGGAATTCTTCTTACTAGTAGCAATTGTAACGGACCAACTTTCTCACATGTTCTCAATTGCTCCAAGGCAATTTCTCCTGATGAAGCTCCTTTTTACACGAGAGAGAGGGAGAGAGAGAGTAGAGGAAAGAGATATTATCATAACCATGGACTTTCCCCGACTTTCTCCATCCAATATTCCCAAATGGTCAAATTTTCTCTCTAAGCTCCATATCATCATTTGAACAAGATGCAGGGGATGCAACTACTTTCTAAGGATTTTCCTCCATTTCTATTTCTCTCTCTCTCTATGGAAAATACAAATTTACATTTTCCTTTCCTATTTTTTTTCTTTTATCCCTGGGAATTTCCTTTCCCTTGAGATTTTTTCCATACTTTGATTTTTTTCAAATGGGGAAAATTTGCAAAGTTTTTGGCTAGGATATATTTTTTTGGGTTAATTGAGAAGTAGTCAAGTATGGATGGAAAATTTGTTGGGAAATTTTCAGACATTTTTGGAGGAAATTTTTCTTGGAAAATTTTGGGTAAATTTTAAGCATCACTTGGGTGGAAATTTTGTTGGAAAATTTGCAAAGACATTTTAGATGGAAAATTTTGGGTAAATTTTAAGACTAACTTGGGTGTAAATTTCCCTTCCAAATTTAACAAACAAATTTTTGGTGGAAAATTCGGGGTAAATTTTAAGAATCACTTGGGTGAAAATTTTGATGGATAATTTGCAAAGACATTTATGGATGAAATTGTTTATGGGAAAGGCGTAAATTTTAAGAATCACTTGGGTGAAAATTTTCCTTGGAAATGTTTTTAAAGAAAGGGATTGAGAACAGTTTGGTAATAGAAATTTGGTAACTTCCAAATGAATTAATGGGAGGAGGAATTCATATGGAAACTTGTGTTCTTCCTGGAAAATATTTTTGAGAGGAAAAATTAAATAAAGTGAGCTACCAAATATGTTTTAGTTGTGGAATTAGGTAGGATTTTGCCATAAAATATTTGTAAAAAATTTAGTTTGCAAAAATTTGCAATCATGATTTGTAGTCGACTGAAAAACTTTGTGGAAAGTTTCGGTAGGCTTAATACTTTGTATACCAAGCAAACCAACATATCTGGGCCTACTTTCCTTTCTAGCTCATTAAGCTCCGGCAAGGAATTTTTTGATTGAAAAATATGATTAAAAATTACCAAACTTTGTTGTAATAAGTGCACCGCACACAAATTTCTTTTCACAGAAATTGCCCATGTAGAGAGACAGAGTTATTGAAATCTGGGCCTACACAAATTACGGGTTGGTATAGAAACGAATGTTGATTTGCGGTTTGTTCACAAGGTTTTTTAACAGGAACCCGCTTCTATATGAAAAGTCCTCGAGGATTTCATGTCATTCATTGGGAAAAGTTCCCCTGGGAAAATACAAAGTTGGTTCATTAAATGAGTTTTCTTAACTCACCATTTTTTCATATCAGGTTCTAAGAAATATCATTAAAAATGAATGAAAATTCAAAGGCGAGTGGGGTTTCCTAGGAAAAGTAGTAACATTAAATAGCGGTCTAATTGAGAAATGGGCCTTGTATTTTAATAAGAAGGTTCGTGGAAATGCAGCGTAGTCTCATCATAAGGCTGGAATTTTCATTACTTGCACTAATTCAGGATTTAGTGGATTTGACTCAATACAATATTTTCCTTTTAGGCTTAACCATGCATGATAAAAATTCATTAAAACCAATGGTAGGACAAAAATAGGTAAAAATATAAAATTTAACTTTTTTAATTTTGAATTAAACTTGAACTGACGTAGTAATTAACCTCTGAATAACGCTTGACCTAAACCTAGCATTTGACCTCTAAAAAAAGCTCGACCTAAACCAAGCCTTTGACCTCTAACAAAAGCTTGACCTAAACCTAGCATTTGACCTCTAACTAAAACTTGACCTAAACCTTGCATTTGACCTCTAAATAAAGCTTGACCTGATCAAGAAAATGAATTTTATCCAACCTTGGACCCGACCTAGAATCTTATTTTCGATTCAATTTTGACCTGATCTAGAAGTTCATTTCAAATTTAAAATTGACCTGGAGTCTTGACCGAACTGTATACAGTATACTCAAACTTGACCCTAAATCTCTACTCCACCAAAGATTTTTAACTCACCATACATCAGTTCGTGATGGTGAACCACCTGAACATGACCTCCAAATAATAAATTTGACCCTAAATTGACCCTAAATTTTGACCTGACCCCAGATCTAAACTTTAACCCTCCACCAGTTTCTGAGTAACTTCAACTTGCAAATTATAACCGCTGCATGGGCTATAAGAGAATCTCGAACTTGACCTGACCTTTGACCTCGATGTAGAATTTGAGCCATAATATTCATCCATAATATTCAGCTGCCAACTATGTATCTCACGTTCTTCAAATTCCTCCAAAACATAGGCCCGAACATCATTTTGAAAGTTGACCTTAAGTTGACTTCAATTAATAAAATTGCATTTCTGAATTTACGCGTTTCTCTTGTAAAAATTCTCTTGTAAAAATCTCCATGTAAAATAGAGAAAAAAAGTAAGCTCCACTGATTTCCTTTATAGCACATAGTGGTGGACGGGGTGGCGGTGAGTGAAAATGCGAGAGTACCTGGAAAAGTGGATGTGCAAATAAAAGTGAAAGTTTTTGTCACATTTCCAAAGCAGAAATGTAATTATTTTAAAAAGGATTGGGAAACTCCGCGCCAGCTGCTCCTTTTAAATACATTGTATTATTGGGAGCGAGTGGAAGAAGGGAATGAGGGACAGAGCCCGGACGTTTGCTCAGTAAACTTCATTCTTCTCATTCAACTCTCATTTTACTCATAATTGCAACTACCCGAACACTTTTACCCGCAACTTCTGCTCTTGACACTTCTCTCTCTCTCTCTCTCTCTCTCTCTCTCCACCTCTACACGTATATAGATAGCAAGAACCCTTGTAATTTTCTCCCATCCAATCAACTCCAACCTATTCGGTGCCCATTCCCCCCAAAATTTCTATCCCTACACAAACACCCAACTTTTCCATGAATAGCCAAAACTTGTGGAAATTACAAATGCCCATGAGCTTTTTTCATTCCATTGCGCATCTATAGGAAAAAGTCAAAGGAAAAGTTCCCACGTCTCTCAATTATTATTTTAAGCATACAACAACAATTTTCTGGGAATTCCTTGTTGCATTACCATGTGGGCAGTTTCTCCTCTATTTCAAATATCAAGGAATTTTAGAAAACGCAAAAAACTTTATATGTTTTTGTAATTCTAAGGCTTGACCTACATAGGTCAAATTAAGGTCAATTTCTTCAACTCTGGGTCAACCTGAGTGCCCTCTCTTGCGTTCAGAAACGGAAAATTATATGGAACTTTAGAACTCAAAATTTGAACATGATAAGTCCCAAATAATTAGGTCAACTTCTATGACCTCAGGTCAAATATTATAATGTCAAGGTCAAAGGTATACATTGGACTCGGTCTGAAATTTTATACTTGGCATCAGATTAGAGGTCATACTGTATTTAGGTCCCTGTAAAGGTCAGTTGATCAAAGGTCAAATGTAGGTCAAATTTCGGGTCAGGGTCACAATAAGTAGGTTAAGTTAGGAATTTGGTTGTGATAGTTTGATTGTAAATGTGCATTCAAATTTTGCATTATTTTTACAAATTCATTTTATTTTGAAGAAATTCTCTAGTTCCGCTTTTTCGGGAAATTTTCCCACCGTGAGGGCTTTTAAAGTGAAATATTTTATTACGTTGGCTTCTCTGAGTAAAGAATAGGGATTAGAGCACCCTAGCCCTCCTCATAATGTGAATTATATTGTATTTCTTAAGGCCCTGACTTTATTAGAGAATTGACATGGTTCTTTTTAGCTCTACTTTTTGGAAAGTGCGTATAGTATTGCTAGGACATGACACCACTACACACTTTACATCCCTCCATGGCTTTTGTCTACTTTCCGCTCGGAGAAGTTTCTCTCTTCTTTTATACGGAAACAAAGGAGTTACTTAATCAGATCTTAATTCATCCCCCTCGGTTCACGTGTAGTGACCAAAAGCTCCCTCCTAATGATACAATAGTGGGGCGAATGGAAGAGAATTAATCCGGACTTTCTTTTCCACTTTCTCTTGTTTCATAGGGAACACATGTAGAGCTGCCGGATGTAAGTCGAGTGAGTCCGGTGGGATTCTCCACGGTAGTAAGTCTCCCCAATTCGGGCCAGAACGGCTCGGCTGTTCGAATCAACGGCGGAAGTTGCATTGAGCAGGACTCTCTCAGCTCCAATTCCAAGGAGGGCGAGAACGGAACTGATAGCACTCCTGATACACGAGGTAAGCTTTCCCATACAATACCCAACTTCGGACCAAAACTTTCAGGATTAAATTACGGAAGAGATTTTTACGCATGTAAATACTACTAATTCGGATGTGAAACATTGCTATAAAGGCTTAATGGATTTGATGCGTTTGGTTTAATTTTTATTTTATTAATGTCGACGAACGGGGTTTAGCCTAATTGCTGCTAGGGTGGATGGATTTGGCTGGAGGGTAATTATTTTTTGTGAGAGCTTCAAATAATTTTGGCCGGTTAATTTTGGACGCTTAGTTTTACCCAAATAGGTTTGACCATTTAGTTTTGACTATTACTAGTTTTGGCCAATTAGTTTTGGCCATTTACTTTTGGCCAGTCAGTTTTGTCCTTTTTTAGCCGTTTAGTTTCGACCAGTCAGTTTTGGCCATTTTGGCCATTTAGTTTTGGCCGTTTAGATTGGCCATTTAGTTTTGGTCATTTAGTTTTGGTCATTTAGTTTTGGCCATTTAGTGTTGGCCATTTAGTTTTGGCCAAATAGTTTTGGCCGAATAGTTTCGGCCATTTAGCTTTGGCCGTTTCATTTTGTTCTTCTAATTTTGACCAACTTGGAATAATGTCGGCCAGTAGGAATTTTTGGCTTTATGTGGTTTCAACCTGGTTAGTATACATTTTTGACCAACATCAAAATTTAATTTTGACCAGTATTTATATAAAAATTTGGACGAATAATTTTGACCACCGATTAATTTTGGTCGACCTGATTGGTCTTTTCCAATTCATACTTAACTTGCCCGATATGAAATTGAGCAGAAGATGTGGTGATAAATTACTAAATAAACACATTCTCAGAAAAAGAATATGCCCTGGTGATATATTTGACAAAAGAATTTCCCGCATAAAAATAGCAAGTCTGTTTGTAAAGATGCGTATAGCTTTGTCGTTAAGGAAAATAAGATTGGAGACAATCTGTCTAATCCTGGTGAAAGGGAGGTAAAAAAGAGATGATGTTACCTTCATGAATATTTATCTTTGACATTGGTGTACATAAGTCTCTGCGTTTGTTCCCGTCCAACCTGAAAATATGCTTTGAGCATAAAATTGAATGTGACAACTGAGGACTTTGCTTTTTCCTTTGAACTTGTCTCCTTCTCTTTACACAAATGAAAATTTCGTGGAGCTTTACCATTTTTTGACAAAAGAACATGGAAAGAGCGGGTAAAGAATCATTGCCTGGGAATGACATGTACTGTGGCAGATGCTGCGGCTAAACACGTGTCATACTACAAAATACTCTTTTCTCTTTAGTTTTTTTTTGTACATGTAAACTTGAAACAGAATTTCACCTGCTTCCGGGGCCAGACAATCTTCCCTTCCACACACACTTCTCCCCTCTATCCCATCACATTATTATTTTATTTCAGCTTTCACCAGAAAATTTGAACCCATCTGCTCTTCCTGCTATGCCATATCGAAATTTATCGCATTTTTTGTTTCCGCCAATTTTGGTGATTGAAGTTAAATTTGGATCGGTCAAAATTTTGGACCTCTCGATAAAAATGTATGACACTTTGGTCATAGCTTTGTGTATTGTGATGAAAATCCATGGGAATTTGGCGAAATGGTGATTTTGGTAAACATTTGTTACCATTCCGTCAAAATTTTTGTGATTTTGGATAAAATCAGTGACAGTTTGGTCAAAATTTTGGGGATTTTGATCAAATTCAGTGAAATGTTGGTCAAAATTTTGGGGGATTTGATCAAATTTCGTGACAACTCTGTCAAAAGAAAATTTTGGGAATTTGACTAAAATCAGCGACCATTTGGTCAAAATTTTGGCCATTTTGTTAAAATTCTGATAAAACCTATGAAAATCTCGTTAACTTCGGTCACTCTTAGGTCAAATCTGGAATTTCATTGGTCTCAACGTCAGCCAATTTGGTCAGATTTTAATAATAATTCCTACAAGACAATCCTTTAGAAAGAAAATTTAAGCCCTTGAAAACTTGCTATAATTGATTTTTTGGAGAAGAGGAAAGAGGAGCGCGAGGTAAATTAAAAATTAGGATGAAACTGTGTTGATGAAGACGTCTCCGTGGAAGTTGGCTTGTTCAAGACAGTCAATTCGTGTAGAGTGTGCGTAAGGATTGTTATCCTGAAGAGAAAGTGAGAGAAAGAGAGGGAACAGTTGTTTTCTTTCTTGGTGCGTGATGAGGCTGAAAGAGCTTTTAGAGAGAGAGAGAAAGAGTGAGAGAGAAAAAGAAGCTTTGGGGCCGGAACTTCTCTCTCATAATAGCCACACACTTTTCCCACTTCTCACGTCAAAGGCTCTACTCAGCGTCAGCCATGAAATTGCTCTTTTCTTCTCTCCCTCTCTCTCTCACTCTCTCTCACTCTCTGTCTCAACAGACTTCTAATGCAAGGAGAGTCCCAAGCCTTAAAAACTATGCAGATCAAAAGAGATGTGAGAGGAGGGAAAGAAATTGATTCTTTAGTGTCTACGGAGGAGGAAAGGAAGGCGGCGGATGAGAGTGAGTGAGTCTCCCTATATTTTTTACCAACAACAAGGGAATGGACGGTGAGGAAAGTGTGTTTTGTATGGTAAATCAATGTTTCTATAGCAATCCAGGAAATTCTTCCTCGTCCCAATGAGACACTTGAGAATCACGTTCAACCGTCCCTGAGATTTTTTTTCTGTTTTCTATGACTTCATCTCCATGGACTCGGAGAGAGAAAAAAATCCTTGGAGGGGGGACATGTCATTAGCATTTCACATTTGGCCCGTTTTTGTGTCAAGGTAAAGCGCTTTAATGAGGACTGCCATTTGCATAGCAGGGGTTAGCGTAATAGGGTCTGAGGTAATAATTATCCTGGGAAATTCTAGAGTATCCTTTAGTAAAAACTACGGTGGACTCTGAACGAGTTCGATACAAAAATTTCTATCGGCAGATGAAATGTGTTAAAAATATACCGATAAATGCGGCTGAAATTGGGGAAAATATGACCAGAATAGGGATTTAAATAACCAAAATTGGGGCAAATATGAACAAAATTGTAATAAAAATGGTCCAAATTGGGGGGAAATGACAAAAATTGTGAATCTGACCAAGAAAAATATGACTAAAATTTTGCCAAATATGACCAAAATTGGGACAAATGCTGCTAACAGTTGGTGACGAATTTTAACAGAATAAGGGAAAATAAAAAAATTGGAAAAAACGTGATGACAATTTCGTTGAAAATGAGCAAAATCGGGACAGTTGTGATAAAAAATGCGACATAAATTACCAAAATTAGGACAAATAGGAGCAAAATAGCGGACAAATATGACCAAAATGGGGACACACGTGACAAAGCTGTATTTGACCCCACCAAAATTTTTACACCTCAAATGTAAAATGTACTTTAATTTTTTTAAATCCGAAATAATCAATAAATTGGGCTAAAAACCGAATTGAAGAAAACTGAGAAAAATTTGGACAAATTTTTGCAAACTTTGCCCAAAAATAGATAAGCTCGAATAAAATTTGACCAGCATTGGTATTAAATTGGCCATAAAGCAATTTTGCAAGCATTTTGACCAATTTGACATCAAAGGTTTCATTCAAGATTTTATGGTTGCACCATCGATAAAACTTTTGACAACCTTAGCACAACTTTTACCGTTACACACAATAACGATTTGCATTTGAATTGTCATATTTTCATTCAAAATCTGATAAGTGGGATCTAATGATAATTCCCTAAAAATTAAATCATTATCCTAATTGGGTGCTCCTCTTGAAAAATGAAAGAGAAAAATTGGAATGACAAAATTTTCGAACTTGTGTAAGTGTAATAATAATTTAGTATTATTATTTCGTTGCAGGAGTGGATCTAAAAATGAAGCATTGGTGCTTTGTGTGTTGTGTACTTCTTCTGGCGGCAGCGGTGGGTGTTGGCGTGGGCCTGCCATTAGCCATAATGGAAGACATTGCCAACTCACCTAGGGAGAGGCTGGAGACGGTGCAGCAGATTCTGAGAGAAGTTCCTCTAATTGATGGGTGAGTTTTGAGTAGTTCCCCGCTGCTTTTACAATATCATTAATGTTTATAGAATGGGCTGGGGCTGTGTGTGGAGAGAAGGAGCGCTATAGACGTTTCTAAGATTTTAATTGGGTCTCCCGCTGACAAACTAAGTGCACCTAATGGCCACCTCTTCCATGTCAACTTCAATGTATGCAAATCCTCCTATTGTATCCATCACTCTACCCTTATACGTACATAAGTACATTTATTTATCTCCACTATTTCCCAACTTACTCAGTTACAAGTAAGTAATTACATGTTTTAGTAGGGCTTGAGAGTAAGGAAGGTAAAAAAAACGTGTTTACCTCTTCTTCTCCACTCTCTCAAACTCCGAACGACCAAGATGAGCTTAGCTGAAGGAGACACAAATACTTAAACCAATTACTTTATTTCTTTCGTAGTGCACTCACTACTCATGGTCCTTTTAATTTAAGTGAGCGGAGTGAGAGGTTTTATCGAAGATGAAGTTTTACGGGAGGTAGCCAAAACTATTGTAGGATATGTTGGAATTGCCAAAAGGACATGCTAAAAACAATAAAAACGTAGGAAGGGGAAAAGTCAAATTTTCTTTGAAAATTTACGGCAAAATTTTTCCAAAATTTGGATGAAATATTTTGGTTTTTTGGTAAAATTTGTTAAATTTGAGGTAAAACAAGTCAAATGGCCGAACTTTCGGAAGATTTTGATTAAAGTTTGTCAAAATTTGTTACAAATGTGTTTAAGTTTGTCAAAGTTTTGGTAACATTTGTTGAATTTGAGGTAAAATAAGTCGGATTTGGGGAAAAGTGCCAAAATTTCGGAAGATGTACCTCAAATTTTGGCAAAATTTGCTAAAAATGTGATTAAATCTGTCAAAATTTTGGTTAAATTTGTGAATTTCCGGTTAAATAAGTCAAATTCGGTGGAAATGGCCTAAATTTCGGAAGATTTTGCTTAAATTTTGGCAAAATTTGTTACAAATGTGGTTAAATTTGTGAAAGTTTTGGTAAAATTTGTTCATATTGTAGTATGTACAGTTTAATCAAATCGTGGTTAAATTTTCTGTCACACATGTTTCAATGAGTTTCAATCGTCACTTGAAATTTGAAGGGAGACTTTAATTTTGAATAATGTGATTTTGTCTTATTCCCGGGATTTCCATGGAATGGTAATAATTGGATTGGAGCTGGAGTAGTAGGTAAAAAAGTGGGCTATACTCGGGTGGATACATGGAGTAGCAAGGGAAATAAAATATTCACATGATCTTGTTCCTTGCCCATGGTGTAGAGTGTAGAGGGAATTCGTGTATAGGAGAGAGAGAAGGTAAATAGATGATAGCGTGTGAGTTGGAAAAAGAGGAAGGGAAATGTAATCCTCTTAAAGAAGATCTTGAGAAGGAGTAAGAGTGTGGTCCCTGGTGAGTTTCACGGAGTAATCTCCACCTTGACAACAAACAGAGGAGGTAGAGGGAAGGGAAGGAGGAGATGGAAGGGAAGAGTTTCCTTGCTGGGGCATATGGAGAGAGAGGAAAAATAAGGGCTCCTCCACTCACTCAGTCACTCCTCACTCAGCTCGTGTGAATGTGCTCGTGGATTTTGGACAGGAGGTTGGCCACATATGATTCCTTCATTTTAATGGGCCTAAATTAGAGAGCGCCTGTGGTTGTCGAACATTCCAGAGCAAAGTGTTAACATGGCCCATTAGTTATTTCTTGGCTCTTTAAATGATCATTGCTAGTCCATCTCCATGTCTTTGGCACCCAACACACATAATCCCACTCACACTTGGCATCTCCTCATTCTCATCTCCTCCAATTAGCTCCCTACCTTTTAACTTAATGTGCGTATCTGTGGTCGCCTCTACATTTGGAGTCACTAAAATTCCAAACAATACTATATTCTCGGATTAGACATATGTACATTTTCAAATTCCCGCCAATTTTTTTTAGCTTGGCGATTCTTCATGAGTATTGGAAATTTATCATGGCGTTAAAATTCTCTTGACTCTGGGTTTTTTCAGGGTAAAATTCATTCAAAATGGGCCACAGAAATTTTTTTTTTTAAATTTTGAATTTGATTTATTTTGGAATTTGAAAGAAATGTTGACCAATTTCAAGTTTTGATTTTGAAATTTTTTACAATAATTCAAGTTTTTGTTCGCTTTGATCAATAAATTTTACTCACAGAAACAAAATATATAAAATTGCCGAAGAAAGAAATCCAGAATTGACGGGATTTATTTCCCCCCAAAATACTTGTCATGTTAATTTGAAAGCGGAAATTTTCAAAGATGGATAAATTGCCTTGGTAAAATTACAGAGCTTTAGAGTTGATTACAAATCGGATTTTCCTGTAAATGCATAATAAGGGATTTGAAAAATAAAAATGGCTTGGAGGGAATATTTGTAGGGAATGGGAAATTAATAGCATTGATCCGTGACTTACGACAAATGTAACTAAGGCGATTGAAATCATTGGGGCGGAATTATCCTCCCTTTTGACTACAAATATGAATCATAGGAATTGGCTCGCTTGGATTGCTCATCTCCGGATTTTCCTCCCTTCCCCTTCTCTCGCTCCTTTCTCTCTCTCTCATTGAAACAATCCTCAAAATTATCTCACACAAGGACTCATGCCTGAGTGAACCTCTCGTAAATTTCTAGTGTGTGTGTGTGTGTTGAAGGAATATTTAAGGTAATCACACGCAAATTCACGGAGTGTGGTCACATTTACTTTCCCTGTAACTTTCTCCAATGCTTTCACTTACTCAAACATAAACAATCAAATTCCCTTTGGCTACCACACATACACACACAAACTGATACGCACACATGTGCGGATGAATGCATGGAAAGTCCAGAGCCTAAAGATTTAAGACTTGGCGCCTGGCCGAGCCTCACACTTTCCTGGTAGTCCCTTTATTCAATTCTATAGCTACTCATGTGTAAATAGATTCCCCAAAGCTTTCTCCTCATAAATTCTCAAGAGTTAGCAGTTAGCAAGATACAAAGGCCATTTCTTTCAAAGTCAATAACTTTTCAAGTTTACAGATTTTCGGGGCAGAATTCAAAGATTCATAACTTTATAGCTCTTTTCGTGTGCGTGCGTAACGAGAGAAGAAAAATTTCCTCAGACCCGTCGGAATTCGGGCTTCATTGACGGAACTTTCCTTCAGTTTGGGCAAGGTTGATGTTTCGTGGGGCTGAAATTGTTTTGCATTATTGGTTAAAATTTAGGGTTTCTCCGATTAAAGGAAATTTGGGCAAAATTTTGGACAAATATGCATACAACTGGGTGTAAAATTGGGGGGGGGGAATGTTCATCCTGGAAAAAATTTGAGATATTTTGGGGAAATTTAGGGGAAATTTAGAGCGAATTTAGTGAAAACGTTGAAAAAGTTGGCAAAATGAATGGAGAATTGAGGGAAAATTTCAGAACATTTGCCCACGCCCGAGAAAACTTGGAAAATACACAATTAAGAAAATGTCGCGAAAACATGAGATCAGTTTGAAATAAATTTTTAATGATACAGAAAACTTGAGTTTTGGGTAAAGTTTTGAACAATTTAAATTTTTGGGGGAAATTTGCCAAAAAATTTGGGAAAATTTGGGCAAAAATTTGGAAAATTTGAAAAAGTTTTGATTGATGTTGGGAAAACATGGAATTTTGGATAATTATGGAAATCTGTTTTGACAAATTTCCCACGAATATTGTTTAATTTTGGATGATTTTGTATTTAATTGGGATATTTGCCACAATAATGCTTACTATTACAACGAATCGTTAAAGAAATTTCAAAAAGTGGAACCATTGACAAGAAAAATTTGACCCATAAATTTTAACCAACCCCAATACACTTATTGTAGCTTAAAAGTTAGGTTCCTAAGAAAAAGTTGTAAAATCACCCAAACAACAGCTCACCGGAGAAATTTAATAAAAATCGGCCCATTGAAAAACCGGAATAAAAGAGAAACTACGACAACAAATGCGTAATGTAGCTCTAGGGCAAAATAAAATAAAAATTGGACACACTTTCCCCACCCTTTGTGCTCAATTTGTGCTGTTTGAGAGGACGGGAGGAGTTATGGCCGTGTTTGTCCGGAGAAATAGTAAAAATAAGTGAAAGTAGGAAATGAATGTGCGTCAGCCGTAAATATTCCCCTTTACTTTCTTTTTTGTGACTCCCGCGGGGCACACTTCTGGGGGCTGAAAAGTCTCCCATAATTATCTCAATACTCTTTTATTTCCCAATTTTTCCCATTAAGGGCCCAAAAGTAAGGAAATAAATAGAAACATTCCCGAATTTTTTGCAAGAATTCCTTTAAAAAAAGATACGAAAACAGCCATTTTCAACGTTAATTCCAATTTGTAAAAATATTGCAAAAGTTTTTCAAAATTGGTTAAATTTTAAAAACATTTGTTTGAAAATATTTTCCAAGAAAATATCCCAAGAAAATCCTCTCAAATTTTTACCTTCAAAATATTTACCAACCTTCATATATTGAACATTTGGACAGGATTTCATATAAAGTTTGTGAGGAAAAAATCAATTCCTATTCTTTTCACCCACGAGTAAATTCTTCCTTTTTTAAAACTCTTTTTTCCCATAGCAACACACACACACACCTACAAAATTGAGGGAGCAACATCAGGTCGAGCTACAAGTGTGAAAGGAAAGGAAATGAGAAAAAATGTGTTGTAAAAAAAGTGATGAGAAAATATTGAGAGAACTTGCTCTTCTTTCCACTCCTCCCGCTTTCTCTCTCCCCTTTCAGAAAAGAAAAAAGAAGGTCTTCACCATTGAAATTGAATTATTCTAAGAATTGAAGAGAAAGGAACTGAAGAGAGAGAAAGTATATTGAGAGCAGGTGGTATTTTTTCCCTTGTGTAAACCCTTGAAATCCATACTCACTTATGTTTTTTATAGGAACGCATGGGCCTATAAAAAGGCATACAATGGCCCAATATTTTTGCATTTTATACTTTCCCATAGACTCCTCTAATTTCCTGGAAATTCTATTTCGTTTCATCTTAAAAAATTGACAAAATTATTTTCAAGGGAAAAAATAAATTCTTAGGAGAGTGTAGAGTTTTTTTTTCAAGGTAAAAGAGGTCAGTCCCAGTTGTTCGGGTGTTTTGCCAAAGAGAAGTGTCGCGTGGACAACAATCGATGTACGAGTGGAGAGGAAATCAAAGGAAAATGGATCCAGACGCCGTGACGTTCTTTCCTATTTTGTTTTCTCTCTCTCTCTCCTTCTCTCTTTTACCTCCCTGAAATTTCCTAGCGTGTCTCACTTCAATTTCAATACTTTAAGTCTGTTATATGTATATGTATATCCTCAGTCACTAGCAGACATACGTGGAAGGAAGCTTTAGAGCTCCTGCTGCTTTCTTAGAAATAGACCTGCATTTTTTGCACTACTTTTTTTCTCCTTTCGTATTGCTCAATGCTCATTTGTCAATTCAACGCCTTCTCATTAGAAATTTTTTCAGCGTTGCATAAATTGTTTCACAGGACAAGATTTTTTGAAAAATTGCAAACTTTTTTTACATGGTTACGACGTTTGGAAATTTCATGTTTAAGCGTTGGAAAATTTGAAATCTGATTGTTTAGTAAAATGTGCATAAAAACTTCGTTTCAAATGTTTTGGAAAACTTTGCTAGAAAATATCGTTGAAAAAAATATTGTATTGCAGGAAAAAATAAGTGGAAAAATTTGTAAGACATTGTTGGAAAAATAGTTGGAAAATTATGTTGGAAAATATCTGGAACAGTTTGTTGGAAAATGTAGTCGGAAAATTTTGTAGGAAATTTTGTTGAAAAATGTGGCAGGAAAATCATATTGGAAAGTATAGCTGGGAATTATTGTTAGAATTGATTATTAGAAAACTTGGTTCGAAAATAATAGTACAAAAATTGACTGGAAAATAGTTTGAAATATTGTCTTGCAAATTTCGCTGGAAATTTCATAAATAATAACTGTAATCATGCCTTAAGCCCTATCCTAAAAAACTTAAAATTGTGTCCAAATTTTCCAAAAAAACAAAATGACCTACAATTTAATAAAATTATCCAAGATTTCCTCCAAACAATCTAGCAACTTTGGTTGAAAACTCGAGGAAATAAATTAGCATTGAAAGAAGAATCAAGGTAGTATTTGCTAGCTCGAGACAAAAACAAATCCTGCAAAGACCTACAAAAAGGGAACAAAAGGGCGTAGAAAATATCCAGGAATGATTTAGGCTGTAGAGACAATAATAAAGCTAAAATATGCAAATAAAAGGGAAGGGAACAGAGAGAGAGAGAGAGAGGAGAAAGAGAATGAAAAGAGAGAAATGGAAAAGGAGCACAGATGTGCCTCCGCAGCTCATTTCCAGATTTGCTCTCACGTAGAAACGTGAAAACCATTATATGATATTTGAGTCCTTTTCACTGAGTAGACAACTGATGAGGAGCTTTTACTCCACACCCGAGAACATTTCTTCCCATTACTTTCCCA
This sequence comes from Spatulosminthurus flaviceps, assembly GCA_034693705.1. NCBI lineage: Eukaryota > Metazoa > Arthropoda > Collembola > Symphypleona > Sminthuridae > Spatulosminthurus > Spatulosminthurus flaviceps. Next base: position 17,814 of record JAQFXU010002461.1, read on the forward strand.
TCTCACAATAGTAATTTGAAAATCTAATGAGAAAGGTACCTTGCAAATGTGAATTCCTCTCCGCCCAGGTGCCTTTAATACACACGACAATGCTCAGTTATTAATGTTCCCGAATAAATCCTCATAAAATCCTGTCCACGTACCTACCTAAAACACTCTCCTTGAGGGACAGTTCAAAAACTCCCATCCGGCTCGAAGGACCACGCTTTTTTCAAATATAGAAAGAAAATTCCTCTGGCCACGATTCTAACGCCTTTGAATGTATTTCAGCATTTATTTATAAGCGGATCGTATCCGATCCGGCTCGAAGGACCACTATTAAATAAATATAAATTAATACATTCTGCAATGATTTTATCACTGTTACCCCAAAAAATGCCATTTTTTGAAATTTATTCACAAGTACAATTTCAGATCCGGCTAGAAGGACCATTTTTAAATAATTACATTTTGCAATGGTTTTCTCACTCCCGTCCCAAGATATGCAAATCTTAAGGAGTTTATTCACAGGTACCATTTCCGATCCGGCACGAAGGATCATTTTTCAATGATCCCGAATTAATTTCCTCATGTTGTTTTTTACGCTCATGGTACTTATACCTAGGAGATGAACCAACATGTACACGTACAAGTCCCTACCTATGCTTTTGTACTGCTTTTAAATAATTAATTCCCAGTCTGTACAGTACAAAGAGTAGCTAGCTTTAGTATAGATTTATTACATTAAAGTGCCTTTGCAAAAACCAAGGACGTGCGTACATGAATAGGGAGAGAAAAACGTAGTGAATGAGAAGAAAGGATGACAAAGTTTACATATGAGGGGAGGCGGCCGTAATAAATTCCTACTTGATGTCAGACGTTCTTCTACTCCTTCTCCCCTCCCTCGGCATCCTTTTGCTGCCGTAGCTTCATTTGACTTCAGACATTCCTCGCTCCTTTCCTTTCACCAAAAGCATTATTAATTTGTGAGGTATTCCTCTCCTCCATCCACGTGGACTCCCCATGTCCTACATTCGCTCCAAGGAAATATAAAAGGTACATTCATAGACAATTTTATACCAGTCCTCTTCAATGAGCGTATGGTCTCTCAGACCCATTTATTCCAATTGAGAGCAATTTTATTGCGAAATGGTGCATTTAGCCTTTTAATGTACTCCACGACAATTCTACTGAATTTTTTGCAGATCCGGTTCGAAGGACCAAAAAAATTAAAAAATCAATTAAATTGTTTTGTGTCTCATTGCAGCTTGTTTAGAATTATTAACCCCACATTAATTCAGGGTTGTGGATTTTTCTTACGTTAAAATACAATGGGTGCAGCCTAATCCGGCTCGATGGACCAAAATATTTTCATATTGCACAATAACACTCTTTAAAAACCATGGAAAATCTTGTTGGAAATTAAAAATCTGTCGGTGCTGTTTAAGGCCTAAATGTCTTACCCCATTAAAACATAGAGCAGCGAATTTAAATAAGACCTGGCCGATATAAAAAAACCATTGACTATGTAGTTTGTATCCCAGTAAGAGCCCATAAACATGTACCCAAGTTTATGAAATGCTCCTAAAATGCTCCTTTAGTATTTAATGATCGCGGTGACATGATTCTAAATAATCTACGGAGAGACCCGAACTCCGGAAAAATTCCGCTCTAGTAGATCCTTCCCAAGAAAATCCGCGGACATCTTTTGCCTACTCAGTAACTGCACGTGCTTGTTAATTGTTTTGGTGTAGTGAAGCTTGGCTATAGTAGAGCAAGAGAGCAAATACGGTGGATTTTCCAGCGACCCGGCTCGAAGGACCAAATTTCACGGAATTTAGAGTCTTATCTACGGGCTAGTACGATTAGAAGAGCTGGAGAAGTACATGTTCGGGGAAATACCTGCTGGAAGTAGGGATTTTAGCGGGGATATACTATTAATAGGGCACTACATATATTTTATGAGGGGCCCCCACTATATGTTAAATATACATATATTATTGAGGCTTATATAGGAGACTGAATGTGTGTAATATAAGGGAATAATTGTGCTATATAGCTAGAAAGGATTGATCTACGTGTGGAGGATCGAGTGAGGGTGTAGAGCTATAAATTAATTTTGGTCCTTCGAGCCGGATCAGTGTTGGTTTTTTGGTAGGTACTCGAATGTGGAGTGCATGATGGTGGTGCGGTGGTGGGAATCATTTGTAGCGTTAATGTTTGGAGAGATAAGGTAGAGGATTAGAGGGATGTGGCCCTACCATGAAGTTTCTACGATATCGTAAGAAGGTTAATGACTAGGATGCGAAAAGATGGGGTTTTATTACGGAAGAATGACTTTTGCAATTTGTCCTATGTGTTTGTGTAGAGCCACAGAGAGAAAGAGAGAGAGAGAATGAGAGGAGAGAGAGGAGGATGGTTAAAAAATAGTATGGATACATAAGGAGGACTTGTCTATATGTGGGAATGAGGAATAGTTATTGGGAGTGTTTTCCTGGGGTTTCTATACTTTCAAGCTCTAATAGCCCTCACTCACCAATGCGTGTCTCTGCACTGGCGTTTCAATTACTTCCCCGGCAAATTTACCCACAAGGACTCATTTGCTTGGCGTAAAAGTTGTTAAAAGCAAATCTCTGCCTGAGTGCACCCCAAATCCGTGGCGACTCTCGCTTTTTCTCTAGTCGAACCACGGACTAATGTTTTTTTCCATGTTCCTCGTAATGAGCTACTCATTTATGGCTTCTCCGCTTTAAAAACCAACGTAAACATGGCCATGGACATGAAAGGGTCAGATGTAAGAGGAGTTATAAATTTTCTCAGAGAGAAAGA